>QLPF01000850.1:57051-86188 GCA_003314045.1 Hygrophorus pudorinus
TTGGCCAAAAAAATCGAACTCGTCTCCACCCAAGTTTTCTCGCATCATTGACTCCCCGTCTCGACCGACTCTCGACGGACGGCGCTCCATCACTTATCCGGTTCCTTCGGTCTCCCCTGATGCTCCCCTTCACCTAGAACGTGTTCTCTCCTTCCACCAACGTCTCGCCCTTTCCCTGTCTTCTGATTTTCCTACTTCTCGTGCACCTTTTAGCCCGTCTACTACGTCTGATAACGTGTTTTTTGCTAGTCACTCCATACCTGGAAGTATTTTTTCATCGGACGATTCTGGTCTGACGAGGTTTACGCGCGTGGGTCGTTTCCCCCTTTCGCTCTTAGCAGCCCGGGTGCTTACGATCCGTTACAGCACGACACGAGTAATTCTCAGTCTGCTTTTACGGTAAGTATCTTTAGAATTATCTTATTCACTAGGAACTCAGTTATACTTGTGCTCAGGATACTAGCATCAGTACGGCATATACCTCGACCTCCATTGCGGACCATATCACCCCATCCAAATTGTCACCGCAACCTACCAATTCTCTTACTGTAGACTCCACCAATAACCAAAACATAGATATAGAACGCATACATCCAAGTTCCAACTCGATGTCAACGCCATTGTCTTCAAACAGAAGTTTCCAGTCTATCCCCCGCTCATCACGCGCATCGCACCACAGTAACCGCCATCTTGAGAATTTATCATCACGTCCCTCACGTCCGCGTGTACACGTCTCTGGAAGTCCTAGACCAAGTATTTCTCCTACGGCTACCTCTCCTACATCCCTTGCCTCGCTTATTAGTATTGCCGAATCTTCGATGACTTCTCTTCCATCCTCCCCCATCATCTTTGCATCTCCCTCATCCTCCCAGAACGCCTTTTCTTCTCGTTCAATACATTCACCGTTGTATGTTGGAGAACAGGAATCGCCTTCGCCACCTTCACGTACGAAAGCCTGTCTGTGGGAAAGACAGGCGACACAACAATTCCGCGCTCATATACCAGACCTTTCACCCGGGCCTGTACAGTCACCTACCGGTATCGACGTTGATATTTCATCCCCTTTACCTATGTTGACCACTCTGTCTCTACCTGAAACGAATTCGACAAGTCCAGTGCCGTCGTGGACGCTCTCGCCCATCTCATTGACTACGACGGTTCCCGACTACGTGCAAGGACTGGCAGGCGTCGGACAAGGAATTTCTTCCGCCTGTATCTCGCCTTTCTCTTCGTCAAGCTCGAACCGTTCCCCATACACCGCCCCAGAAGCTGCGTCTGGGTCATCCTCTCCCTCTGGCTCTGAGCTGTTGTCTGCGGAAGGGGAAATTACCAGGATGCGGACGAGCGCAGCCGAGTACGCAGCCGCTGTCATGTCGTCTGCGTGGGGGTTAGATGATCCTGCGGAAGAACGACCGGTGGAAGCCGTGGAAGACAGAGTCGTAGTGGCGGAGGGACAGGACCCGAATATCAATGCTAGAAACACCTTGGGAGATGGAGGGGGTGCCAGTGGTGGTTCTGTGGAGTATCTGTCAAGGGGGACGTCGACGAGTACTGGAGTTGTTGATAAAATGAAGCGGTTCGGAGGGCGGGTAAGGAGGTTTTTGAAGGGAGAGAACGGTAGAAGAGGGAGCGTTGCGCAGGTTAGTGTTGATGTTGACGTTGTCCGTGGTAATGGACGACGAGTTTCTACTCCCATCGGAGTATTTGTATGTGCTTTATCTCTTCTGTAACTGGTACCTCACAAAAGTCGACACGGACATATAGCCCCGTGCCAACAAGCCGCGCCCAAGCCTCACTGCACAGACATATGCATATTCAACCACGGGCACCTCAAATCATACACTCACACAGGAAACAAGTGCGATTCCAACTGTCATTACCCCCATCATCCGCATATCGCCCCCCAACTCGCCCCCGGCACCGACATTCCATCCCAATCCTGTCAATCATCACAAACCCAATCACCAGGTCCAGCCTCCCGTCCCATCTCGACCTCAGCTATCTAAACCGCGCCCGGTATCCCTCTCGTCCCTTTCGACGTTCGGAGGTGGAGTAATTTCTTCCTTTTCTTCCACTGATCCAGAGTCGCTTGTCCGTACCCGAGCAAGGCCGAGATCGAGTCTACCCGTGAATGTAGAAATTGACGGGTTCATGCCAGATGTGCCCGTTATCAGGATGAGTAGGCGCAGTACTGGTAGTGGCCCTCCAGGCTTACCCGTACTCTCACCCATTCCTGTCCCAAGGAGGTTAGCGAATGAAGAGGCGGACGTTGGGATGGCTGCCAAAAAGAAGAACCGAAGGTTCTCGCTCTCTGCTCTTTCAACCTTGGTGAAGAGAGGGGGGAGTTTGTGACTTGAGAGTCTGTATGAAGGGGGACATTCACTAGAATTTTGTCCGAATCGTTTTCTTGTTGTCTTTAGCCAGCGCCGAGCATATTAGATACGGACTTGATATATATCCACGTGCCAGTGCCGTGCCTCCCGACGACGACGGTCTCTTTCACGTCGTGCTGAATGTTCTCGCAGTTTCGACAGGCTGTGGAGATTATTTCTCCCCAGCCTCATCGTGGTTCACAAGATTCCCCTCGTGAGGATCAGCTCGAGTCAGCTTCCCGTGTTCGTTCACTGGATGTGCAAGGCGGCACACGTCCGCAATCTTCGCAATTGTCATCCAGTCAACTAGCGGAGTCTGCACTTTCCAACTTGCGGAAATCTCTGGCTACTCAGCGCTCAGGCAGTCCGGGGCCAGTTTCCTTACCCAAGAGTAACAGTCTACCCGATACGAAGGCGCCCAAATCGAATCTAGAGGAAAGACTTCGAAGGGCCACATTCGCCATTGGAGAAGCGTCTAATGGCACTACTCCTGGTGCCTCTGCGAGACAATCACCGTCACCTTTGTCTGCTGCGAAAAACCACCCACTTTCGCCTTCTTCCACACCTTTACCTGACTCACCTCCCCTTTCATCGAGACTGGCAGTACCCGACTCTACCTCTGCCGTTTTGCCCCCGGTGATACTGCCCCCACCACTTTCCCCCCCGGTTGTTGAGGGTGCTGGGTCACCAGATGAAAGAAAGGCGCAAATATACGCGGAAGCGGACATACCTCTCCCGTCACAGTCACCTACGGAAGATATCCGTCAAGAGATCGATCCTCTAAACCTTGACAACACCCCAGAAACAATTCCCGTTGGCGTAGAAGTTCTACAAGAGCAGTTAAAACTTGTTGAGCAGAGATTCACAGGTGGGTTTTGGTGGCAACCATGACGCATGGCATTCAGTGTATACTTTCAAGATGTTTCATTTTCTTACAAAAAGTTGCAATCTGAGAAAGCCGCGGCCGACATGGTCATTCGCGAACTCACGCCATTGGACAGCACGCAGGACGTAAAAGGTCTTCGGGATTATCTGCACAATCTTATTCAGGAAACGGAGGTAAGTAATTTGTCTGGAGCCTGCGAACAATTCCATAGGTCTTGATAGGGATCACAAGACGAAATCAAGCGACTTCGGGGAAAGCTCACCAGTATGAAACTCGTGACTTTATTTCGCATAACACTCTGACAGCCCGTTAATTTAGGACAAGATGAACGCATCGAGGAGCTGCGGGACACACATCGACTTGAATCAACTTCTCAATTCGATCAAATATATAACCTTCGCAGACAAATCGTGGAAGCTGAAGCCCTGCTAAACGCTTCACTCAAATCTCAAACTCTCATAGAGGAAAACAATGTGAAGCACAAAGCTGACACGGATCACCTCAAGCTGGAAGTGGAACGTGCCAAAGGGCAAGCCAAAGATGAGGAAGAGAAACGAGTCAAGGCCATAAGTTTACTGAAGACGGTGAGGCAAAAGCTGGTCAAAGCGGAGAAGGACAAAGATGATGCTCTCAAGGAATTGAGTCTTTTCAAAGATAAGGATCGGGGCGATAGGGAGAAGGAGCAAATCGAAAAGACAAATCTACAACGCGAGATTGACGTTGTTAACGCAGAACGCGAAAAGGCCGTTGTTGGTTTGAAAGCACAATTCGATAGAGAGCTTATGGGCTTCAAGGAACGGTCCGAGCAGGAGCTGCAAGCCTTGAGAGGACAGTTTGAGCTCGAGGCCGTCACATCCAAGGTTCGTTGTCATAGTTCCTTTCTCATCAGACGTTAACATAATGTATAGAGTACTTATGTCAAAGAACTTGCTGCAAAAAACACGCAGATATCTGCTTTGGAAAATTCGACCAACACGCTATCCAGAGACAAGAGTGCCTTTTTTGATCAACTGCAGCTGCGACAGGCAGAACTCGAATCTTCTCAATACCACTTAGAGTCTTTGCAGAGCCAAAATACAGAACTGCAATATCAGTTACGAGAAGTCAACAATCGTCTCGCGATGGTGAACGAAGAACTCTCAGATGCTCGTCGAGAGCAGGACGTCAAGTCCCAAGGACCGGCAACATCTGCCGAAGACGTTGCCCGTTTGTTGTCTGCTGCTCAGGCCAAATACGAGTCGAAGATCGGTGACTTGAAGAAGAACCTGGATACCATGGAACGAGAAAGGAATGAAGGCGAGGCTGAGTGGAGTCGAAAGCTTCGGGAGAGGGCGAGGGAGACGGATGATCTAAAACGAGCATTGGACATTTCTGCAAAGACATGGGAGCAGAGAGAAACGTCCATAACAGAATTGAAAGAAGAGAACGGGCGTCTTAGGGAGCAAGTTAGTATGTATCAGGCGCAGGTGTCTGACTTACATGTCCTAAGTAACAAGGCGAAGGACGTTGAGGTGAGTGTTTTCATATGGCGCGCCCTGTGTCGTGCTGATGTTTTGCTTGTTGGGTCATCAGAGTGCAGGAAAATCGCAATCACTGGACTTTGAGGCCAAAATGGCCACTTTCGAGCAATTGATCGAAGAGAGTAAAACCCGTGAGGCCCACTTACGGGTGCAAAATAAAGTACGTTATCAATCAAAAGCAGACTTTGGTTGACGCTCACCAATACCCTTAGACATTGCGCGAGGAACTGCGTAAAGTACAGTCATCGGCCGCACTTCTTGAGCGGCAGAGAAATCCCGGTGTTGGCTATTGGACGTCACGACCTGAAAATTTCTCACCAGAAACCCGGACTTCAATATCATCGTCTTCCTCTGATATACCGTCCCCGACTGGATCGCCTGGACCTACTCCACCTGGGACCGCAAAGAGTGACGAGGCACTCAACTTGGAGTATCTGAGAAATGTTATCCTGCAGTTCTTGGAGCATAAGGAGATGCGGGTGCGTGACTTGAGTAGGACGTTCTGAGGCCGATGTTGACTGACTGTCTCAGCCCAACCTTGTGCGAGTGCTGTCCATTATACTGCACTTTACTCCCCAAGAGACGAGACGGTTAATCGCAAAAGTATAGTAGTAGTAGTAACCTGCCAGTAAATACCCTAGTCACGTGTCTGTCCTCTCAATGTCTCTCGCTGAGCTTACCCGCAATTGTTTTCAAAATGGTATTCCTGCAGTCAAAGTCAGTCCAAGGCCAATTGCATCCAAGAAAAGACCAACCTTTTCGTCTAGTGGATAAGCCTTTGCAGATTATTCATATCCAAAGACCACACCATTCCTGGTTTAGGGGACGCAACGGTCGAGCGTGCACTCAGCAGTTGGTACCAATTATAAACATCTCGGACTACTCATCAATAATCTTGACTAGGCTCTGTTCTTGTCCTGTACCGCTCCTACCCGGGCGATCCTGATTTGCAGGAGTACTTGAAATATGCCATCCAGGTTGACATGATCTCCGTCTCAGTATTTGTGTCAACACTGCTCCAAGCCGCTCGATCGCCAGAGCTGCACAGGCCAGCAACTCTTGACATACTGTGTGGTGTTGCACTTGATTCTCACTACTCATCTGGACTTCCTCCGATAGGATCTGTCGTGTCATATTCAGAATCACCTATCGCCATCCTTGGAACTGTACGAGATGGGTTGGCCTTGCTACGGACGGCACATTCATTCCCCATATCGAATTTCCATCAGCTCACAACATCAGCCTCGGAACTTGTCATACTCCTGTTGTCCTGTGTAACGGATATATCTCAAGTTTCTACTGCGCAAGCGATGATGCACTTCGCAGATGCTAATGATATGCTCCAAACTTTGAACCTCTCTGATGATGCTCGGCAAGTTCTGCAATCATTCGTGGTATCCCTTAGCCTTCTCATAGGAGATGATGCCAAAGTGGCCAGGGAGGCACAAATGATGCAAAACGTCCACCTGGCTTTTGGTAAAGGTGACATCGTCGGACCTAACTCAGATACAGATATCATCACCTTCTCTTTGATATTGCATCATCTTGTACGTTTGAAGTAAATGTTGGCTTCATCATTCTGTTTACCTGTTCTAGGTATCTCGCAGGGCAAGTGCCTTCGGTTCAGGGAGCGGATCTGACCCCGTCGCCATACTTTTAGGAGCATTAAGGTGGACCTCCTGGACGCCTCCGGTGTTTTATACACAATTACTCTTGGCCGCATTCACGTGTCTTTCGCAATGTGCACCATCGGGGTCAGGTCATGGGCCCGCTTTAATATGGAGAGCTTTCATACTTGGTCGTGTGGGGATTCCCATATTCTTATGTGTCCGTACCGGCTACTGATTCGATTTTGTAATTTCAATCCGCTTAGCTTCCTCGCCTCCTCGTCATTTTCGGGAGAACTTTGACATCGGACAACGCGACCGACACAGACTGGGCAAGTGAAGTCTTGTCTCATACGACCCGCTGTTTGTTCACGGCAGATTCAGCGAATGGCCTTGCAGGTAGCCTTGCAGTCCGTCCTCCGACGTTCCGATCTCATAGCGCACTGTGATCACATCCTTTCTCAGTCTGGAGGTTCTGATGTCGGTCGTGGGGACATGGACGTGTGAGCGCTCTTCTCTCTTGGTTCGAAGATATCTGATAACTCCTCAGCCCCAAATCCTTTTCCCGGGACTTTCTTCAGCAGTTATTGCTGAATGGACTTGTAGATCATATTTTCTCCGTTGCGATAGATCCCACCATTTCTAATGATAACACTGTACGCGTACAGTCTGAAGCACAAGAAGCTGGACATGATTTAGAAGTTAACCAGTTCCACTGCAGTTTGCTTTTAAACTAACTAGGAATCATCCAGTCGTATTTTGATTCCAAATTAGTACCGGAAACTGCCCTCGATGATGTCCATGGTGTAATACAACGAATATGGCGAGATCCTGGAAGCCATGCTACCTTTGCCGAAGTTATTCGGAAGGTACGTGTGGCATTCTGTGCGGCGTAATTCAAATTTATACCGGACTACGGACAGCGTTTTATGTCTCTCACTGGCCTTCTCGACGTAGAATCTTTGAGTCATCTTTGCAAAGTACTCTACCTATATGACGTCGTTCTGGATATCGTGGCTTTGCATGTCAAGATATCCGATCTTATATTCCAAGCATTGTTGTTTTTGGAGGAATATGATTGCGAGACAGTCGGTTTGTAGTTGCACGCTCAACGTTGTCATAGGCCGCTAACGATGTACAATCAGGCGATCCGCAAACTGCCGTCAGTCACTTGGGAGACGTGGTTCTTTTCGTGCAATCAACATTATCACGGTTCCATGTCAGTGTCCTTCCATCGATTTCACTCGTTTATCTGAGAATCGAGTTCTAGCTTGGCGCTGCTGGTACCTTCAAGTGGGGAAATAGGCCCCTGCCCTCAGGATATCTCATGTCCACTGCTGCCATATATGCGGTCGAAGAGCTATCTGGCGACGACGCGGCTGCCTTTGGCGTCTGGTTCAAGGCACTTTTCGACAGCAATAGTGAAGGAATAGAGGATACAATTCTTCGGTAATGCACACTTACTACGATTATTTTCAATACTCACCAGTCACTAGATCAACCCAGCCAAAGACACTGTTACGTATCTCCGCCACATTGTTTTCGCATGCTATTCTAGCGAGTGCACAACACAAAATGGACAGGGACGTTCTAAACAACGGCGTCTCTTACTTCCTGGGTCCCCTTTTAAACTGGACTCTTGTTGGTGTTGTCAATGGACTTCTCAAAGAAATCCAACTGAAAGGGTCAGGCTTCCGACCCCATGTATTGAAAAAATTTGCCAACCCTTCCCCCGTAGATTCTCTGCTTCCATCCATCTGGAAATTCTCCAGACGCTGTTACTTTCCCCTTCATGCCCTCGTCCAGTCTTATGTCTTTGCAGTCCTTGCATTCTGGAACTCTTGGGCAGAAAGGGCCACATTATCGGTGACGCAGCCAAATTTGACGTAGGAGCTCTTCGTCAGGCCGTCCAGCAGGCTTTGGGCTTGGGACTCAACGAAGGTTTGTTCTCCTGTTCTCATTCCAGCATCTAGTGCTCACCGGAAGCTCAGCGGTAGCCCTAGATCCGGTCCTTACCGGCCCACCCATAGCGCAGCAAGCCATCAGAGATGTACTCGCAATGGCAAGAGCAGGAAAGATGCCACTGATAGATATTGACCGATTGATTAATGTCACCCCGCCAACCAAGTTCCTCCGGTCAATGTGGTCGGAACTTAGCATCGCTGCAAGTCTGGGGCAAATGGAGACTTGCCGACGACTCGCAACGTTCGTTTTGACAATGCCACGGGAGTCAAACGTGCCTCCCCTGCTTCCTACTTTTCTCCATATTGTTTTACCATCTTTGATCACGGATATTGACCGACAACAGTCACCAGAACAGTCAATAGAGCTCCTTGTCAGCATCATATCGTCTGTACTCACAGCTTCACTCCACCTCGAATGGGGTTTACGTTCAGTACGTGGTGACCAATGTGACGTCTTAGGGCAATCAAGCGTATCAATGGTACGGAAGTTTGTGGCAGATATGCGAACCAGAAAAAGCAGCCCAACGGGTCAAGTTATCATACAGCGCTTGTCATCTTCACCTTCATTTATGGTCAATTTTGAATCAGGCATATAATATCCGTCATAATTGTGGTATAAACACAGTTTTCTATACATCAGTCGAAGGGGGGGCTATACGACACAAGTCAACAATAGAGGCACCAGGGAATGGAGGAATTACGCACGACAGCACGCATTTTCTGAAGGATTGCATTCTTGATCAGGTGGGCAAAGGATAAGACAAGATGTGTCCGTAGATGTCTACAAGAATCGTCAACTGATTCCTACAGCTGCGAAAAGATAGACCTACTTTCAAATGCCCTTCTGGCGGCGTATTTCGTGTATTCTGGTATTCGGGCTGAATGGTACTAGAGTGAATTCCGTGATCGTGCAGAGCTTTGCGTATCTTAGCAGCCACTGGCATAAAATCATGACTTCGGGAAGCTGTCACATGTACTGATGCAATGACTTTGGTTTCTGAGAGCTGCCAGATGTGCAATTCGTGAAGCGACAAGACGCCTTCGACATCTAAAATGGAGTCTCTGACTTTGTCCAAGGAAATGGTGGACGGCACGCCTTGCAGGAGTATAAATGAGGCGCTTCGTACTATTGTAGATGATATTAATGATATAACGAAAGTCTGATGGATATTAAATCTTACCGAGGGGAAGCGCTGATGAAAATATGATAATGGTGATGAGAAGACTGATGATGGGATCGCAATAATACTTGTAGCTCCACGATGTAAGCCAGATGATCAACCCCGTGGCAATTACGCCGACATTGCCCAGCGCATCACCCAATACATGAAGCAGAAGAGCCCTCATGTTCATTGATCCAGCGTGCGAGTGTGTGCGCGCACCGTGGATATGACTTGACGGACTGTTCGACCGAGAACGGGACTGTAGACGGGAACTTAAAAGAGGTGTCTGCTCGCTGCCATCTTCTGCCGGTCCATCTTCGGCGGAGGCGTCCACATGACCAGGAATATCAACTGAAGGACGTGAACGAGGGAAACCTCGGGCTGATGGAGACGGAGAACGGGCGGAGGCTATGTCGTTCGCGGCTTGGACGAGAGAGGCGCGAGTGGCAGCAGGATGGCCATACAACGAAGAATAAGAACCTGAGCGAGAGCGGCTGCGGATGTGGATAGGTATATTTTGAGTAGGTGCCGAAGGGAGGCCTGAGGCAGGTGCTAGGATGCTAGAGGGTTTGGATAACGGAACAGTTGCTCCGTGAGAATGACCGTGAGAATGGCCGTGTTCTTGCGGGGTTTTACAAGTCAAAGTATGAATGAATGATGAGAAGGCTTACTAACCATGGAAGAGGAACAATCCCACAATGTTAGACGTGAGCCCCAAAGAGCCGACTATTACAACGAGGCGGGGATTGGAAATCTCTGAGTGATACCCTTAGTTAAAAACGTAGGTACGTACCGTAATAAAACACACACACCTGGAGTACTGAAGAACCGTTCCAAAGCTTCCAGCGATATCGAAAAGCACAAGGCGAGAAGGAATACGCCATTCACAAGGGCAGCCAGAATCTCCGCTCTGTGCCGCCCGTAGGAGTAATGCGAGTCGTTCGAGCTTTGGGCAGTTAACTAATGTGCGAGGGTCAGTCAGGAACGAGAACAAAGGTTTTTGGGAATCACTTTTATAGCGTAGAGAGCCACCACCAGACTCATGACATCGCTGATGAAAAGAGGATAAATGAAGCCGTTCTCATATCGCAAAGGATGATACATGCTTCAACATATGGAAACTGTCCGCAACCAAAGCAAGTGAGCCGACTGCATAACCTGTGGGATAATCAAGACTGGTCAAGGCGTTGTGTGAGGAAGAAGAAAGTTATGCTGACCAACGATGAGCTCAACGAAAAAGAAGACGACATCGATTATAAGAAGGAGAGTGATTCTTGCTGAGCGAGACATAGACTTCATCGTGGTCAAGCGCTGAGGGGCTGAGGGTCGTACACTAAGATAAGGCTGAGGGCCACATTCGTGGCAATCTGCACAAAAATAAATATCGAGATCCGTAGATCTACCACTCCGGGAAAGCGTGTCATCCTTGTGCAGAATTAATGAGCGATGCAAAAAAACCCTATCTTACAGGTAGCGGGAATATTATGTACATGCCAGTGCATTGGCAGCATATTCAAGGTCAATTGAGCGTATCCAGGCGTACAGGAAAATAAACACTTCAAAGCCATTTCTGAGTATTACAGTACCCCTATACATCCGAGTCAATTGCCGGTGATGGAGGGGCTGGATGCCACCAAGTCAACGACTCGGACAAAGACACTAGGGGAATTCGGGAATTACGCACGACAGCACGCATTTTCTGATGGATTGCATTCTTGATCAGGTGGGCAAAGGATAAGACAAGATGTGTCCGTAGATGTCTGCAAGAATCTAGCGTCAACTGATTCCTACAGCTACGAAAAGATAGACCTACTTTCAAATGCCCTTCTGGCGACGTATTTCGTGTATTCTGGTATTCGGGCTGAATGGTACTAGAGTGAATTCCGTGATCGTGCAGAGCTTTGCGTATCTTAGCAGCCACTGGCATAAAATCATGACTTCGGGAAGCTGTCACATGTACTGATGCAATGACTTTGGTTTCTGAGAGCTGCCAGATGTGCAATTCGTGAAGCGACAAGACGCCTTCGACATCTAAAATGGAGTCTCTGACTTTGTCCAAGGAAATGGTGGACGGCACGCCTTGCAGGAGTATAAATGAGGCGCTTCGTACTATTGTAGATGATATTAATGATATAACGAAAGTCTGATGAATATTAAATCTTACCGAGGGGAAGCGCTGATGAAAATATGATAATGGTGATGAGAAGACTGATGATGGGATCGCAATAATACTTGTAGCGCCACGATGTAAGCCAGATGATCAACCCCGTGGCAATTACGCCGACATTGCCCAGCGCATCACCCAATACATGAAGCAGAAGAGCCCTCATGTTCATTGATCCAGCGTGCGAGTGTGTGTGCGCACTGTGGATATGACTTGATGGGTTCAAACGAGAACGGGAAGTCGGGACCGAATCAAAATGGCGTGCAGGGGAGATTTCCTTGTTCACACACTTAAGGACATGGGGGGTCACTGCGGGTCCTTCAGTTGAGCTGTCAACAGGACTAGTTATGTCAAGGGAATGGCGTGAATGAAGCAGGGCTCGGCTTGTAAGGGACGGAGGATGGGCAGAGGTTATGTCACTTGCAGCTTGGACGAGAGAAGCACGAGTGGCAGCAGGATGGCCATATAGTGAAGAGTAAGAATCTGGGCCAGAGGGGCTGGGAACAGGTATATTCTGATCGGGTGTGGCTCGACCCGAAATGAGGTCTATGGTGGGTTCCGGGATACTAGAAAGCTTGCACGGCGAACCACTTGCTCCGTGAGAATGACCATGTGAGTGGCCGTGTTCTTGGGGTCGGGTGTTACAAGTCAAAGTGTGCATGAATGATCAGAAGGCTTGCTAACCATGGAAGAGGAACAAGCCCACTATGTTGGACGCAAGTCCCAAAGATCCGACTATCACGACGAGGTGAGGATTTGAAATCTCTGAGTGACAAAGAAATGACGCGAGTCCGAAAAGCACTCGCAATAAATATGCATACTTGAAATGCTCGAGAAACGCTGCAAAGCTTCGAGAAATATCGAAACGCACAGCGCAAGAAGGAATACGCCATTCACAAGAGCGGCGAGAATCTCTGCTCTGTGCCACCCATACGAGTAACGTGAGTCATGAGGTCTTTGACCAGTTAGCTAAATGCATGAAAGTTAGTAGAGCATGAGTCGGCCAAAGTTTGGAAGTCGCCTTTATAGCGTAGAGCGCTACGATCAGACTCATGATATCGCTGATGAAATAAAGGTAAATGAGCCCATTTTCATAGTCGCGAAGGTAGATACGTGCTTTAATACATGGAAACTGTCCGCAACCAGTGCGATAGAACCGACTATGTAACCTGTAATGTTCACAATTGAGCAACAGGTGTACGAGATGGAATACTTGCTTACCAACGATGAGCTCGACGAAAAAAAATAGGACATCGATTACGAGAAGGAGGGTTATTCTTGTTGAGCGAGATATCGCCATATCGTTGAAGATCTTGCTAACCTTATGGTGTATAAAGATGAAACTTCCCGTCGGACATCCGTCACGGTTATTCTACCGTGTTTTTTTTTTCACGTGTAGTCGTGTACCGCGTTTTGCCTTGTTTGCCAACGGCGTTAGACTCTTGTGTAAGTTTTTCACAACGAGTTCTCGAAAATGGCGGCGACATCTATGGCAGCAGCCTTAGCTGCATCTCTACCTGCACCCCAAACTGCCCCCACACCCGCAGCTCCTACATATGAGGCCATACCTGCGTCAATGTCCAAGGTGATCGACATTGAGGCTGAGATCCCGTTGGCGTGCGTTCAGCTTGATGGACTGGTGAGTATGACCTGAAGTGGACTTTTGTAATTCTATTTCACCGTTTCTTGTAGGACTCTGGAACTGAATTTCGCTGATCTCATGTATTTAGGTTGTGACAAAGATTATTAAACATGGCAGGGAGACCTCATCCTCGACTGCTCACGGGCTGTTACTGGGCTTGGATCTTGATGGGGTTCTCGAAGTGTCCAACTCGTTCCCCTTACCACACCACGCCGGGGATGAAGATGACAAGACAACAAAATCGATAGGTGAGTGAGCACGCGCTTTTGACACTTTGTTCACACAAACTAAGGCCCACTGCCAGCACGATATCAAGCCTCAATGCTAAGGTCGTTGAAGGACGTACAGGCGGACGACAGCGTTGTAGGATTCTATCAGGCAACGACCCTGGGGGCCTTCTTTAACCAGACATTGGTGGACACCCAAGCTATCCATCAGGATAAACTCAGACATGGTGGCGTTGTCATCGTACACGGTGTGTAACTCCGCGGTCAAACTGGAATACAGTGGGCTCACGTTGTTGGACTTGAAAGATCTCTCGCAAACAGCACGAGGAAACGCTTCGTTCCGGGCATTCCGATTAACTAACGCGTTCTTGGATGCATATAAAAAGTCTAACTTTAGTACAGCAAGGTCATTTAACTTTTCCAACCGAGGTTTAAGCATGTCATTGAACACGATATCAATAGCTTGGTTAACCACCGGCTGACATTCACTTCCATCCTGGAGGAAGTGCCTCTCAAAATCCGTACCAACCCGCTGCTGGGCTCATTCCTCGGGGCACTCACCAAACCAGCACTATTGCATGTGACGGACGGATCACCTGAGACAGCCACGAGCTCGGCGCTCTCTCCCTCCTTTTCAATTCTCGATCTCGGGACAGCCGGATTGACACGCAACCTCGAGCAGATCATTGAAGCGGTAGACAACCATAGAACTGAAGAAGGCAACTTGGCATATCTGTCTCGACAGATCGCACGAGAAAAGGCTCGCGCAGACAGCTACGTTTCGAAACGTAAAGAGGAAAATGCAGCGAGGATTGCACAAGGACTTGCGCCGTTACCGGAGGAGGACGTCAACAGGTTGTTTAAGATACCGTCGGAGCCTAGCCGGCTTGAAAGCATGTTACTGTTGGGGCAAATTGATGCTTACGCGAAAAGCTTGGAAGGCACGGCCAGTACTGGATTGGTGAAAATGTACACGGCCAAAGGCAGTTCTATATAAACTGGCCGGGCCATCAGGCTTGCACACAGCCTTTTTTTAGCAGAAAAAAAACACATTTAAAAAACGTTCCGGTGTTATCTGATTCGTATATAAATTAGAGTCCAAGCCTGAGTGCGCCTGAGTTGTGCCCTTCATTCATTCCTCATGTATTCCTTCACAATCTCTATCGTCTTCGCCCTCACCCTCTCCGCAACTGCGCTCACAACTCCTCACGTCCGTAATGTCCACCACCGTCGCTCACTCGTCGCACGCGTCCCTGCCCCACTCCCACTCGTCACCATCCCCGCATTGACAGTCACTCCCAGAAAGCGTTCACTGGGCAAGCGTTGCAAACCTGTTAACGGCACTACTTCATCTTCTTCCGCTTCTCCTTCTGTACCCGTGAATGTTGCCCCAGACCCCGTCACGTCCACTGTCACGCCTGCCGCCAAACATGCCACAACGACCACCACCACTAGTGCACCTGCGTCTTCCCCAGGCGGTTTCATGAGTGGCCCTCAAACCGGAGATGGTATGTATATATATTCATTAATCCTCTTAGTTCTAGGTAGCTAAAATCATAATTATAGGCACTTTCTACGCTACAGGCTTGGGTTCTTGTGGTATCACAAACCAGGATAGCGACGACATCTGTGCCGTTTCCAAGTTGTTGTACGATATTTACCCCGGTTACATGGCCGGGAATCCCAACAGTAATCCTGTCTGCGGCCAGCATATCAAAGCTACTTGTAAGTTGCCATATATATATACATCCTCGAAACTGCCTAATTAGAGCCATATTTTTCAGACCAGGGGAAAAGTGTGATCGTCAAAGTCGTAGACCGTTGCGAAGCTTGCTCAATAGGCTCGCTCGACTTTTCTCCGCATGCTTTCAACCAACTCGCAGATCCTAGCGTTGGTCGTATCCATGGCATGATATGGGAGTGGGCTTGAGTTATTTTAGCACCCCGCTGCGATGCATTTTCATATTGCTTACTCTTTATTTGTTCCGTTATTCTTCATTTCGTCCTCGCGTCAGAGGCGCTCTGTTCCGATCCCACGCATGCGGAGGGATGGTACAGCTAGGAGGAAACCACGATCGCCAATCTAGCTGGCTTGACAAGTGGGCGTATACACGCTTTATTTATTTGCATTGCTATCCCGGTGGTACAAAACATGACACATGTAATCATAATGTTGTCCTCGGCGGTGCCCATGTTATTGCACACAAACAGAAGTGAAAACTATCACAGCATCCTTGGAGGCAACCTCCTTAAATGACTCCAATAGATGCGCTCATCATAGTCTGTGACGGCCAAGTCCACAGCATCCTCCAGTCCGTCATCCCAAGTCTCGGCCAATGACGACACAGTAGCGACGAGGTCCAATGCAAGCTTTCGCAGAGGGGGCGGCAGTTTTGAAAAGGGGCCCGGGAGTTGGCCGCGAGTGATATGCTTGACACTGAAGTACGGGACGAGGCGTGACCGGACGGGGGTCATGGTCTACAGTAAGCTGTGGTCAACTGAAAAGTTTCAAAGGGTCAATAATGCGAACCTGCGAGTGTACGAAAGATTTGCGTTGGAATAAGCGCAGTAGAAAACGCAGAATGACCTTTGAGATCCTTTAGGTAAACACATTCGGTGCGCGGGGTAGTCACAATCTAGGACTCCTACCTCGGTGGCTAGAAGGTTGTTTGAACCAAGCTCCCACAACATCTGAGGTAGATGAGTGATCCACTCCTGTAATGCTTTCCCTTCTGTGCTGCTCCTTCCAATTACGAACCTTCCTTGATAATGTCGTTCCGTCTCAAGCTAAGCGATCCAATAGTTAGTGCCCAGAGTGTCATATTTTGAAAGAGTTACTTGCAAGGACGACACGGGCTACGAACTCCACGGTCGCAATTTTAAGCGTAGATTTAGATGCTGTCTTGATAGCATGCTCGACGGCGGCCAAAAAAACCTCGCTAATTAGTTCACCCTGGCTAGTAGTCCGATTGTTCAGCAACGACCATATAGTTGGTAACAATGCAATGTACGCTGCTGAGGAAAGCGGCACTTTGAACTGGGATGACATAGATTCACCCCGGAGGAGCTGGATAACATATTCGCTGACTCGTTCGGTCTGAATCGACAGGGTCGCTGCTCTAGGATTCTGTAAAGTGCTATTGTTTCGTGAGGTCTCGCGTTTTGCGTGCAGAGGGTTGAACGGCTGGCTTTCGGATGCAAGGACGAGGAGTGATGTAAGTTCGCAGAATATAAGGTTTAGGTCTTGGAACACCTGTTGCAACTGAAAATTTGTTCACAAGGAATCGCACTCTTTCTGAGATGGCGGAAGACACACCTTGATATCACGGTTCCCGCTGGGTATAAACGGGAAATACGTAGTCATGTATCCAAGGAGAGTCATCAAATCTTTGCAAGCCGCGTCTCGATATGATGGTTCCTTCACGACATGACGTTAACAACGTGACATGAACGAAACAGTGCGCTCGACGAACCAATGCCGATCCCCTCAAAATGGTCCCATATAAACTACGACTGATTAGACATACCGCCATGATCAACTTTACCTCAGTGTCAGGTGGAGAGGCGGTAGGAGAGAACACGATTGGCGCCCAATCCAAGAAAGTAGATATTAGTGTCGAATGCAGAGTCCGAGCTAGATGCTAGATATTTTCCGTGACAAAAAATGTGTCATTAAATCCAAACATACGCACCGCTACAAATATCAGATCAACAAAACTGGAGGGATCAGTATCCATTAGTCCGCCAGTGACATTAACCACGTCCGACAAGTGCTGGAAACTCCAAGGACTGCCCAAAGATACATTGGTCAGTATGTAATTCTGGACGAACTTGTCTTCGGCCGACTCGATTTCAACCCCTGTGTTCCAATGGCGAGCTAAGGATGAGGGATGCTGAACAGTGACTTGTACAAGTTGGTTGAATGCTTCATACGCTTCTGGACTTGGGAATGACGGTGCGAGATACCATGTAGATATATGCGATGATGATGAATTTGAAGACCGAACTACGGGTGTATGGTAACGACGTGATAACAAAGCATTTTGGAGGAATGTCGAAAGTGATTGAAGCACGATAAGTTTGGACTGTTGACTTCAAAATAAGTAAACAGATGCTCGGAATAAAAACACATACAGCAGGCGATAGAACTACGCTAGCGGTGGAAGTGGCTTTTATCGGACCTTAGCAAAATATATTGTCATCGGTATATTTACGCCATTCAAAGAAAGACGTACCGTCGCCTTCTCCAAATTTCGTCCCTGCATTAAGAATGCAAAGATATCCTTCTAATATCCGGCTTCCATGGCCACCTTTGCTGTCCATCCAGCCAGCTACGATTGTCTCTGGCATATACTGGAGGAAAAGATCGAGGAATCGTACGGCATCAACGCGGATTTCTGGGAAGATATGTGTTTGGGCCGAAGTCGTGAAAAGAAGAAGAAGCGACGAATGAGGTATCAAGTTTTCCTATAGAACGATCAATACTATGAATATACCAGCGGTGGCTGGACTCCGTACTGAAGGGACAAGTGGAAGAAGCCAAGCAAGGAAAGATAACAGTGTCTTGCGTACAGTGGCATCCTAAAAGTTGTGCGGTCAGTAAGAAATTGACCGCTAGTACAGGAATTGGTTGCCTGCCTCGTCACCGATAAGGCCCACGCACGCATTGGTCAACGTCGGCAAGCAGTCATCCATGAGCTCTGGGTGACCATCCAGGAGTTCCCGGAGCCCCGAGATCGCGTCTACAATTTAACTAAGGTATTTTACCTCGCCAAAAACGATTGAGACACACCTCTACGAGTTCCGACGTTATGATGTTTGAGATGAGAGATAAGATCCTCAAACGTAAGTCTTCTCGTGGTAGTGGGACCAGCGTCGTCCTTGTCAATGGCAATACTCTGTGTGGGTAAATTGATGGCTATTGTATCGTATTAACAGTATGAGACAACTTGAATAATATGCAGACTAACAGCGAGCTTTAAAAGATGTATCTATAGCATTGGACGGGGTTTTCTTTCCTTTCCCAAGTTTGAGCTTTGCTTTCTATGACGGATGAAGTATGAAATTCTATGCATATCTATGATAAAGGAAAGGCATACCGAGAAGTCTGCGACTTTATCTTTTCGCTTTTTAGCGCTTTTAGGCATTTGCCAGTGCGCAAAGATATTTTCAAGCACGTGTTCATTCGTGAGCGCGTGAGCACTGTCCGAGTCCAACTTCAATCCAAAAATTCTATTGGCAAATTTTATTTAGACTGAGCTCAGTGACGGGCCACTTCCGAGTCTTCGAGATCCGTGCCAAAGTCTCGCATCTGCTTCAGCCATGCCTAAGGACATGTTGCATTTTGACTTCAATCCAGATGTCATCGCCGCGGCGGCAGTCATAGATTCGATATATTTCAACGATACGGTGAAGGTGCGGATTGAAAATGAAAGAGGCGGGCTTCTGCCCAAGGACTGTGCAGCTGTGATGACGAAAGGCAATCTCGTAAGAATACCATGTGCTGCCTTGACAGAAAGCTTGAAGATTATCTGCAGCCTCGAGAAAATCAGTGATCCTACTTGCTCAGCGAAATTCAATCAACGCTAACGAGATCAAGCAATCCGGATCAAGTCTGTAATCGTCACCCCTTCGACCGGCGTCCACGACAAGGAAGTTTCCGCTTGTGTAAAATTTACATTTGATACAGATTGGGAAAACAGCCTCGTCGTATTGCATTGAATATCCTGCCATGTCCTCACCCTAAGAGGAGATGTTCCGTGAATATGGCAGGAAATACGGCGATAGTGACAAACTCGACCTACGAAATCTTAACCTCCTTCCCATCCTGTTTGAGCGTGTACCGGTACGTTGACCCTGCATTGAGAACCAATGACACGTTTTCATGTCTATGCAACAAAATCATTGCACCCCCGCTACTGAATTCATCGTCCCCCCGCATAAGCTGCAGCGTAGCAGCATCTAGAGTGTCGTTTGTAAATTCCAATAACACCTCGTAAGGTAAGGTCGACGATGGCATGAGGATTGAGATCAAGTGCCGATTTTTCACAGGGAGATGAAGAACAATTGGAGGTCTCCATCCAGTATGGTGAAAAGAAGACAACCGTGGTCAGAGACGTATTTATTGTTCTTCCAGATCTGGCATAGATGGATGCGGACTTGACTTCTCAGAACTCAGGGCTCAGCGTAGGCGGATAATATTCGAACAGACAACTGTGTGGTACATACCAGTGCAGACTGAGGCGTAGGATAACTTCAGTTGGCGCACGTCTAGACCGAGCCGCGCGAACTGTAGCTCTCAACTAGTGGTCAGCACTGGTGTAGACTAAACACGAGTGCTCGTACGGGATCGTCGAGGAATAACTTAAAGTAACCGCTTGCGTGAAGGGATGGTGGTCACTCTGAAGGACACACCAAACATATTCCAGCGCTGATTTGCAGTTGTTTACTTTTAGGCGCCCGCTCATCGAAAGTACGATAGAAACTCATTACATGTATCACCAAGTGTTGTCCTCCCTTGTAACCAGGAAACCGAAATTACCATCCAAGCTTGAGGAACGGACGCTTCATGAAGTCCACTTTAAGGTCAACACACACCATGTCGTCTTCATCCACCGTGAAACCCCGGACGTTCACCGTGAACTTGGCTGGATAATCGGAAGTTAATGGTAATGAAACAAGCGATGCAGAGGAAAGGTACCCTTTGGGATTTCTTTCGGCAGAGCAACCGTCTGTTGAATACGTAGATCACCCCTCTGAACGGGGCATGTTACGGTAGTATTGGCCTTGCGCCTATCAATTGGTTCAGCGTTCACATATGCAGATAACAAAACCTGGAATAACACACGCTTCTTCGCACAGATCAAAGCGCTTCTGTAGTAGCTTGATTAGGCCAATCTTTACAACAACATCTGCATAAGCACCCTCCTTTACTCGTATTGACATTTCAGCAAGACATTAAACGATGGTGACGCTGTCGCGTACCTCAATAGTTTCTTGGACGTATGCGTTGACCTCCACAGTCAAATCTTCGCCGGGATTTGGTGGGTCAGGCGATACGACTACCGACTGTACTTGAACCACATCAGAGTCTAGTCCTGTGATATCAACAACATTGGTAAAGTGGATGAGGCATGTTCAGGTTATGCTGTTGTACCGCAATTGTCCCAGCTCCAACTATTAGTTGTATGAACGGTATCACCTAACTTCACCGATAGCTGTTGCTCCAATGGATTTGCTTGAGTGATAGCAGCTAACGTGAAAAGGAGCAGGGAAACGAGAGGGAAACGAGCCATCACTGGTCAAGTTGAACTATGACCGTGACCCCTGTCACGATGACTGTGACATATATATACCGTGACTGCGCTTTTGCACTGCCGCTACACCCTCAGCCTCCTCTCAACGAACAGACACCCATCGCCGAGGAAAGGCCCTGTTTTAAACGACATTGTACAATGAAGGCTCGGGACTACTGCTGCTGCGCCATTCCCATTATCAATGCTGGAATCTATGCAACATTGACTGAACAAACCATACTGGGGATCCTGGTCGGTACTCTTTCCATCGCAACACCATCCAGTCAGTAATTCGTTTTATGTTGATTGTTGCTCATACTGAGTTCTCGCCAGTCGTCGGAGCCGCCACGCCGGCTATTGCGCCTGTGATACTGGCTATACTAGCTTATATAGCAGCTGGTATTCAAATCCTTGGTTTCATCGGAGTAGCAAGAGTATGCATAAATTCAGAACCGCCTTGTTTCTCGGCTGATCAAACTGTCCAGGAAAGACCCATAACATTCCGCCGTTACATCACGTTGCATATTTTTATATCTCTCGCCGTATTCTCAGTTGCTGCTGTCTGGGTTGTTATTTCGGCTTCACGCCATTCAGTCGCCAAATCGAATTGTGAATCCGATTTTTTCCCCACTTCCAGCGACAATACGGACACCACGCAAGAAGGCCAGACAATGTGCAACATATTTCCTTGGGTGGATGTCGGCGTGATGGCAGGCCTCTGGATAGTTTTGGCCCTTGCACAAGTGAGATCTCAGTTCCATTATCGTGATTATTTAGTAACATCAGCGACACAGACGTACCTCTGGACAGTCCTTTCATCTTATAGCAATGGCCAGCAGCATGATCACGCCAGCTATGACTCTGTCTTCAATGCCCTCACCGCCAACGACATCCCTATGACTAAGCAAGAGGATTCATGGAATTCTCGGCCTTCCGGCGAGGCCCTGACTGGCCGCGCGGGTCGCGGGTATGGACATGTTAGGCAGGAAAGCCAAATGAGTGCATCTGACGTTATGGGTAGCGAGTTCCAGCAGCCAAAGGACACCATGGATCCTGGATATGGTCGATATGACCAGACAGCCTATCCACCACAACCGAAGGATGTATCATATCCAGGTCAAGCCTATACGCAGGAACCGGTTCCAACACCCCGCTACGATGACCAGTATCACACTGGCGGTGGTGGTGTCGATGTGAATAGGCCAGCACCTAGTCAGGTTCATCCGGGTAAGCTCTGATTTTGCTTCCTTGCTGACTGGGCAGCCCATCTGCTTCGGTCCGTTAATACACCTTTTCGCTTGATATCCCTGTGCTGAGTATATTTTCTACAGCGGAAGGTATTTTCCACAGAAAAACACCAAGGCTCCCGCAAGCCAACCCTCCCAATTTAAATGGTAGTTTTTTGGGCCGATGAAGACTTTGTGTTATCTCTTTCATCCAATCTCGGACGGACTTGGCACTCGAACAATGACCCTGTAACAGTACTGTAGAATATGTGATTGTATTGACTCTCGCATCGGATACGGTCCAACTCTGTCAATGCGAAGTGTGCGACGATTCGGAGTTGCACTGCTGTCGCAACGCGCCACGCAATCTTTGGGCGTGATCTCGTATTCGCTGAAGGGCCGTACTACTGGGCTTCTCGGGAAAATAATCATGCAAACTGTGATGCCATCCTCGAGAGCTTGCAGTTTAGAGTTCGTGTGATGCCGGTATCGATGACTTGAATCTGATTAGACGCTGCACAGGGCTTACTGCCTCAACCAAACAGCATGTCTGCGTTATTTTGGGTCTGCTTTCCCTCGGATTGTCACCGCGCCTTCTGGATTGACCACTGGTCGTAACTGTAGGATCATTTATGTTCTTCTCGTTCGGGACAATAAGCAACGCGGCCGTCACGGTTTATAGGCGTGTTTTTGTCGAACTTGTTGTTGTCTGGCTGTCAGTTAAATGCGAGCGAGAATGCATCCATGATCCTCCTTCTTAGTTCTTTCGCGTGATCAGGACCAAAGTACTGGTCCTGCAGGAAGGTCCAAGGAAACACTCAAGGAAACACTCAGGCCCGTGAGTTTCTGCGTGTACCCTTTGTATCCACCTCTCGTCATCTGCTAAGTACTTGTAGTGAAAACAAACCTTCCATCCCTGCTGCGTCTGTGACGCTCTCGTAAAGCCTCCTTCCCCATGCCTTCCCACCTGCAAACATACGAGGTTCTCCTTGATTTCATAAACGACTCACGCGATTGTGCTACTATCCAGCTATTGCGGGATTATGGGCAGGCAACTGGAGCGATCGTCCTTCTACACCCGGGAGAAAGTATCACCCTTGTCCTTGACGCGGGGACCATCTACCGGTACGCCCTGAAGACGCACTCAAGAGTAGCAAACGTGACGTGAGTGACCTCCTCCGAGTCTGCTATGTGCAGGGTCGCTCATAGCATATCATTAGTGCGCAGACGTGGAGAGACATTCGCTGTGATGTATCACAGATGTTCGCTAGTTTGCCTTCGCCTTCACATCATGCAGGCTCTTCATCGGTCAACGGTGTTACCGTTGACCGTGTATGGCGAGATTACCGGATGTGCATATGGAATGACACTTAGCACCCTACCGAGGTTTGTGCACCCAAGACGCTACTTGTACTCCATCAGTGACGTCCACTGGCAGAACAGGATGATCAGTGTCACCTTGACTGAGCCGCTGGCGGTACACTTGGAGGGAATATATTTTAATCAGGATGGTGGCAGACTTTCGGACCTTTTGAATCGAAGTTACTGAACGGAGTGCATCATAATCTGTAACGTAATATCATTCATTATTGTTCTACGTGTGCAAAATGACTCGGGTAACATGCTAATCCGAGTCTTAATTGTTAACGTGAACTCGCGTTTGCAGCATGTCGAAAGTTGAGCTGACAAGTGAGATACATGTAACGTTCTGTGAACTACATCCGACTTGATAACAGGAAAATTCCATTTTTTTTTCATCAAATAACTGCAGTGTATTTGGAGTAATATATATTCAATGCCCTCAGCCAATCAGTGAGTGGGATACTAATAAATTTCCTTTCGTTGTCTAATATTTATCACATCAGTATTCTGCGTATAGTAGAGTTCAATAGGGTGTTTCAAACGTACCCCACTGGCACTTGAGGGCCAACTCGAGGTGGACTCTGACTGGTTGGGGCTGATATGTTTGAACCGCATCGTAGCAATAATATTAATCTACGGCAGCTGGACACGTTACGATGGCATACTTACTGTATCCCACGTCAAAGACGTTTTAGCTTCAAGTTCCAGGCACATTGTTGAATCCTGATCAACAGAACGGCCACGAAGCTCTCGCATGGTTCGGTGACTCGGATAAAGATGTCCCCGTTGTTGACAACGAGGACGATATATATCAGAGTTACCAGCTGTTTCTATCATAAGCTTACGCACGCATGGAGGGGTGATACAGTATTGCCAGTGCTTGTCTCGTGGGTCAAATCTGAAGGGCAACGTGTTCAACTTGAAGTTGTCCTAGATTGCCAGGTTGAACTACGGAACAATCCGAGAACAATCCCCAAATGCTCTGCCTAGCACGGCATGCGAGCGTACATCGGGCTGACGAGCCCCTATGCGGCAGTATAATTGGCTATCAGATATGATGTCTAGGTACTATGTAATCACAATTTGCAATACAGATTATGAAGGTGCGTAAATACTTTGCTCGGTTGACCGTGCGTTTTTCTCCCATCTCTGCGCCTTTGATGTGCGTTTCGGTCGAAGGATGGCTCCTTTTACCAACTCCAACGCACCTCGAGTTTCGTCTGGCATCGCCTGTCCCACGCGAGGTGAGAAGTATTTATTACCCGAAAGTGACTTCTTCTGCAGTGAATCGTGCAATCGTTTAAATGCCATGGGTTTCGCCAGAAGCAAATCCTGAAATTCATCTCAATATGAAAATAGAGTTTGGTGGGAATTGTGGAGAACGTACAATATAGTCTCCAACCTTCCGCCCAACGGTGGATACGGCGCTTTCATCTCTATATCTTAGCACCTTTTGAAGGTTCCACCTGGTCTTCGGTCTCAATTGGCCCTCATCTTTCGCGCTCAGACTTCGTTCCTTCTCCATAAATTCTGTCGTGAGTTGAATGCCGCGGTTGATGAGTGACATTGGCTTCTCCTTTCGGAGGTTCTCCTTCAGCAATTCCCATCCAATGGAACGCGCAGTAAGTTCCATTCGTAGATCCCTAGGGTTATCGACCAGCTCCAATATTGCATGGGGGGCATTATCTCCTTGACGATTGCCGAATTTATGTATCCGAGTATAACCGCCTGGACGTTCGGCGTAACGTCTTGCGAAAGTACCAAATATTTTTGGGAGCACAGCGGGTTTTAAAACGAACGCACTAGCGCGGCGATGTGCAGGAATATCGCCCCTCTTGCCTAATGTGATGATCTAGCTCAAATATCGAGTAGACGTCGAGGCATGAGCTGAGCTGCGATCTACCTTTTCGGCCAGTCGAGCAGTATCTCTAGCTTTTGGTAGTGTCGTCTTGATCTGTTCATGCTCGAATAGAGAGGTGACCAAATTTCTGCCAAGTGGTTCAACAAGGATGTATCCTGGAGTAGGACATAGCTCACCGCAGCATCAAGTTTCTGTGAGACGATGTCCTGGAGAGCTTGCGGAAAGCAACGCCATGTTTCATGACAAGAGTTCAAGGTCAATATCTGTCGCCGGTATTTTCCGCAAGCTGAGGACGCGCGAGTTGTGACACAAACTTCGTTTGAGCCCAGAAAAAAATGTCTTTTGTTCGTTTGGCCACTCGCAGTATTGCACTTCCTCGATATGCTTCGACAATTCCCCGCTTGCAAAGTAGACTCCCTTTTCGTGCTGGCTTTTCGGCTGTCGCGGGTCTGTCAAGAGAGGTCATCGAAACACGAGTGCTAGATGTCCTAAAAGGCTTTGAGAAAATAGATCCACTCAAGGTAGTGTACACATCTCTATTGCTCATTGGGGCACTCGTGTATTCTCTGTCCTAGCTGTCAACTGAGTCATCCTTCACAAATGACCTGGGCCTCGATAGCTTGGACGCAGTGGAAGTGCTTATGGCCGTAGAAGAAGTGTGTTTTTGTGCGTGTGATCAGAACCGATGATCTGTCTAACCTACTGCGTGTCAGGAATTTGCAATCGAAATACCAGACGCTGAGGCGGACGAAATACAAACAGTGCAACAAGGTGTGTCTCCACTAATTTCTGGGGAACCTTCGGTGCTGAAATCTTTCTGACTTAGCGATCAACTATATTGCCAAAACTCCTGAAGGTAGGCCTAGTTAATGTCATGGCACGCAAACTGAGTCTCACCATTCTTCAGCACATTGAAGGGTAGTACTTATCCGGAATGACCGGTACTACTGCTACTGTAATTCAATCCTGATTTACTTCTCCGTATTCGCGACAATGTGTCCTTGAATTTATGAGTTATCCGGACCACATCGAGTGCGGCGACCTCCTCACGGTCCGGTGTTCAGAAATCGCAAATGGAATAATTACGTTACGACTGACCTCCTTAATGTTTGAGTCTGGAATTGCTCTGCGTATAAATACATGTACATGGTTCAATGGATTGTTGCTGTATTATTTGACCCCATGTCGATAACCAAAAGGATCGTCGTTGACCGTCCCCTCCTCAAAGTAGCATGTACTCTGGGGGAAGGCGATTGATTATCTCTTTCACTTTCTTTCTTGCGGGATTGCTAACGATTTGTCGTTTAATTAGCACCCCTTTACGACCCAGTAACAGCAACCCTTCATTTCGTGGACATAGCAGAGAACAAGGTGTGTCTTGGGCAACTATCGTTTTACCCCACTGAACTTTCGTAATCAGGTTTTCCACCTGGACACGAAAACTCTCGAGCTTGCCGTCGAGAGGTTTCATGAATCTGTGACGTGCCTGGCATTACGGCGGAATGGCCGTGGGGTAAGCTGAGGGTTTAACTTGCTTCATCGTTTTCTTATCTGCTCGTACAGTTAGCTTGTGCCGCTGCTCAGGGATTCGCAGTGCTCGAGGGAAACTCTGTTTTGAAGTATATCAGCAAGCCATTACCCGGAACTCATACGCCATACACACGATTTAATGATGGTGCATGTGATAGCCAAGGGCGGTTTTTCGCCGGTACCATATCTTCGAAGGAGCACAACATTCCTGGTTTATTGTACAGGTATGACCCTGCAGACGGAAGCTGTGTCGTCGTTGACGAAGGGCCTTTTACCGTGAGTTGCTCGTCTGTTATGTGTCTGATCATCTTTGAAACTCGTTAGGATTCTAATGGGTTGGGGTGGAGCCCAAATGAAAAGACGCTGTGAGGATGGTCCTTTACTTTGTCATGCCTAACCCAACCGTTGTGCAGCTATTTCACGGACTCTTTGGTCAATATCATCCATGCTTACGACTACGACGACGGGAGAATTTCCAACCGACGTGTGTTTGTAGATGCTTTAGCTCAAGGTCTTCCGCCCCAAACGTTCTGCGATGGATTTTGCATTGACAGTGAAGGATGCATATGGAGTGCACGGTTCGTCGAATATTGTATAGTCATTCACGAGAGTTGATCGCACTATAAGACAGCTGGGGAGGTTCTCGGATAACACGGTTCTCCACTGACGGCAGCGTTGACGCAGAAATATTCTTCCCAACAGCGCTTAATATCACTGCATGCTGTTTTGGAGGTGACTCGCGCGGTTTGATCGGCAGGGAATCGTACGGCTTACTCGGTCTACCCATGCAGGCTCCAACGAGGACCAACTATATGTTACGACTGCACATTGCGGAGCTATCAGTGGTGATGCCAGCAGACAAAGCAAGTATCCAGACTCCGGGGACTTGTTTGTAGTGGACCTTTCTGGTCAATACAGAGGTGGGAAATGGCGACACGAGTTCGCTGGTTGATTGATGATCGAATTTCCGCATTTCATCCCCTATCATATTCCTTCCGTTTTACGGTAACCAATTACATGTAGATGTACTGAGGCTTCACTTAGAAAATATATTTAACGGTAACCCTTTTGTAGGGTTAGGTTCGGAGATTGCCGGTGAACTGTGTAGTTGCTGCGTGGCTGGGGGAGCTCGGAATCGGTTGCAAACTACGAACTTCAAGATCCTTCAAGGTA
The DNA here is from genome assembly GCA_003314045.1 of Hygrophorus pudorinus. Lineage (NCBI taxonomy): Eukaryota > Fungi > Basidiomycota > Agaricomycetes > Agaricales > Hygrophoraceae > Hygrophorus > Hygrophorus pudorinus. The sequence goes on from QLPF01000850.1 coordinate 85,044, forward strand.
AGATAAAATAAAAAGTGTTCGCCAAATTCTCGTTGAAACTGAACCTTTTATATTATCAGATTCTCCATGGCCACTTTCTCTTCGACACCTATCGTAATAGATGGTAAAGGTCACCTTCTTGGTCGGTTGGCGTCCATAATCTCCAAGCAAATTCTCTCTGGCCAGAAAATCGTGGTTGTACGATGCGAAGAGATCAACATCTCAGGCAGCTTTTTCCGCAACAAAGTGTGTTACTTCTCCTTCATACCATTCGTACACTTTCTCACTGTGCTTCCGCTACAGCTTCGCTACCATAACTTCCTCCATAAACGTCATATTGTCAACCCTAAAAAGTCCGGCCCTTTCCATCACCGCGCTCCTTCCAAAATTCTCTTCAGGGCCATCCGTGGCATGACTCCTCATAAGAGTGCACGGGGAGCCGCAGCTCTTGAACGTCTGAAACTTTTCGAAGGCGTTCCTCCACCATATGACAGGAAGAAGAAGATGGTCGTTCCGGAGGCTTTGAGGGTTTTGCGATTGAAGCCTGGGCGCAAGTATTGCACTGTAAAGGTAACTGTTCTTCATATCTTTACGACACCAAGATGGAGCTGATCTCTGTGTTCAGCGTCTGTCTCACGAAGTAGGTTGGGGCTACAAAGATGTGGTGGACCGTCTTGAGGAGAAAAGGAAGATCAAGGCTCAGGCCTTCCACGAGCGCAAGGTGAGTTATGTCCGTGAATGTCTTATGAGAGATGCACTCATGTCTTCTATCTAACAGCTTGCTGCTGTCAAATTGCGTCAAAAGGCTGTTTCAGACAATGCATCATCCTTCAACAAACTTACCCAGCTCGGTTATTAGATGGAACTTTTGTGCAACTTCCCATATACTTCTTCGTATGATCAGATGCTCTGAGCTCCATGTATCTCCTGCCTTCGTATGCGACCTCTGCTGGGCCGATATTTGATATGATACGTTGTTCTATTTGCCATGGCGAAATACGTTAAAATGAAATAAATTCGGTAAATTCCGATTTGCGTAAGTGGCCTGGGTAAAAACAGTTGGGTGCGCGTCAGGCTGTGCAAATACCGCACTTTTCGTTCAAACTCTGTCGGTCCCCTCCTTCCAATATTCAACTATGCCGTCAGATGCATCCGTTCACCGTGAA
>QLPF01000853.1:0-11445 GCA_003314045.1 Hygrophorus pudorinus
ACATACCAGTCATGAATTTGGAGACAAACCTGACCACCAAGCCTTTGCCAAGGCGTATCCAAAGTGGGAGACAGAGGTCGGCCTGATGAGGCACTGGACAAGATATGCCCAGTCATATTTCAGTGAGATCCATTGGTTGGTTAGGCTTGTGCAGAAGTAACCCGTTGATAATAACAGGTGAAGACCATGCCGACGGGTAGTCCGGAGACGAATCCAATGATGCCCGACCGACGAGGAAACATCGGAAACAGATTGTCTTGCAGTCCGATAAGCATGGTGCCCCTCGGCTGCCCCACTTGGACAGGGAGAACATGCTGAGTTTAGCCTGGCAGAAGGACTTTATTCGGGTGTATCTCACAGCTCACTATAGTGAGTTTGAACACGATGTCCGAAGCCGATAATCTCAAGGTAGTCCCATCTACAGGGTTTGGTTCTGGGCATGCAAAAGCAACAGTGCCATGGGCGGCGATAACCGATGATGTCCACTCCCTGATTAACAAGGAGTTCCTGCCTGAGGATGTGAAGCTCAGAGAGCTGTCCAAGATGGCTGGCCAACATGTCAGGAGAGTGATTGATCATTGGCAAGACAGGAAGCTTGTGAAGATTGTACCATTCCAGTTCAGCGGATTCCAGGTGAAGGACCTTGAGAAGGGAAATAGAAAGCCTCATTGATCAACACCAGAAGCCGGGTCGTCAAAGGTTGAGAAGAAGAAGGGGAAACAGAAAGCGCCGTCAGAGGAAGAGACGACCAATGAGGAGGAAAGTGACACCGCTCTGCCATCAAACACCCAAATGAAGCCACAGAAGAAATCAACAGGCACAGTGAGATTCAAAGTGGTACCAATGCCGATACCGACCGAGAGGAGGGAGGGAAAACAAAGAGCGGTACCAGAGGAGAATATTATTGATGAGGACGGCAGTGTTGGTATTGCGTCACAATTTACCCCCAAGCTGAAGCTCAACAGAAAACCAACACCACAACCAACACCAACACCAACACCTACGCCGACACCGGCACTGGCACTGACACGGATCCCGACACAGCTGTTGCCAAAAAAGCTGAGTGTCAACCAGAACCGGAAGGTAGTTCAGCCTGGGAAAGAGTCTGCGGGTACAAGGCATGACAGCATAAGGGAGGATGTAAAGGGGAAAGGAAAGGTGACATTCGGCCATGAAATGTCGTCGGATGATGGTATGCAGGATCCCATGTTGTCTGATGATGACAATCAGTCGGAAGATGATGAGGAACACGACTTCTCCATTGTCGGTGGTCCAGCCTCAGCAATGGCTCCGCCGAGACATGTCCGAGCTGCAACACGAAGTATGTATTATCGGACAGTTTGTGATGAAAGATCTTGCTAATTATCCTCCTGTAGAAACATTTCATGATGGGTCCCTCATCCTGCCTACTGGAATTGTCCCGGCTCAGGCAGCGAATAAATTCGATTTCCTTCAGACATTGTGTCTGATGTTGTGGTGGCAAGACTTGATTGAAAGATTGGACAGATACGAGGTCGGTCAAGCCATCCCAGGCCATGATGCTCGTGCCAATATTAACCGTGTATTCCATGTAGCCCGAGGGAATACAAGTCTGCGAGCTGATGGAGAACCAACCCCAGTGGCTGTCATGGGAGTATGACCAGCCGTTGGTGCCAGATTCATTTGATGGCGGTGATCTTGAAAGGTTCACCAACACAATCAACTGGTTTCTCTGGGCTCCTCACCTCTTGGACAACGGCCAGGCATCATTCGGATATGATGTCGTCCAGATGTGGACTCTCGGCATCGGCTTGATATACCAAGACTTGTCTGAACACTTCAAACTGAAAAAGGACTATCATGAAGCATTTGATCGGTGGATCACATGGCCGGGTGACAGGTCAGATGCCTTCAAGGCCCTCATATATACTACTTGTGATGTGTTGGATGAGGAGAATTTACCACAGAAGAAGCGAGCAGAAGAAGGGAGAGCTGTCATCGGCCTAGGTCTGTTGGTCATGCCGAAGCCGAGTCTGGGATGTCCTTCCTCCACTCATTCAGGATGTCCAGGCTGACGAATTGGCGGACATGGCGCTGAGCCAGCTGTCAAATGGCCATTGCATTCAAGCATCCCTGCTACTGCAGGACATGCATCGTGGTCATTCTTCGCCTCCAAGAATGTGCCCTGCAGAAGGTTGAGAATTTGCTCTGGTGATGCAAAACTGTGGAGAACGGGAAGGAGACGGACTAAGTGTGAAGGACAGAGGGTTATGTACAGTTATAATAGCATTGTAGTATTATAATTGTAAAATCAAGCTACTAAACATTACATTCCTGTAAACCAAGGGGGAATAGGAAGCACATGAGACACCAAAACATGTAGACTGCAACCGAAGCCAACAACTGTTTGTCAGAAGCATATAATAGTTGTTCTAAATGCCAAGACATGTTGCATGTTCAACGGGAAAATGCCATATCGGCCGATCGGGGTTGAATGGTACACTGGAATATGAGCTGACTGATCTCTAATGAGAGAATTCAATGATGAGAATGTCGGCCGATCCATCTATAATGAAGCAAGTCAATGGGGGCAGATCCATCTCCAATGAGAAAACCCAATATCAGCTGACCCATCTCCAATGGGATGATGCAATATCAGCCCACCCATCTGCAATGAGAAGCCCAATATCGGCCGACCCATCTCTAATGAGAAAGTAAAATATCGGCTGATCCATCTTCAATGAGAAAACACAATGTCAGCCGATCCATCTTCAATGAAAAAACCCAATGTCGGCCGATCCATCTCCAACAAGAAAACACATTGTCGGCCGACCCATCTCTAATGAGAAGGTCACATATCGGCCAAGTCATCCTTGATGAGATAATTCAATATCGGCCAATCCATTATCCATGACAAACTCTCATTGTCCTCATGGGCTGACTCATCATTTACGACTACAATACTCATGTCGGCCGATTCATCTTTAATGACTACAGTAATCATGTCAGCCGATTCATCTTTAATGACTACAATACTAATGTCGGCCAACGTCCACTGTCCCATCTCTAACGTGATTTTGTCACTGTCCGCTCCCCCATCTTAGACGGACTAAGTCACTGGAAGGGCTAATCCATCTGGGACGCACAATACTGTTTTATTTTCATGACTTGTCATGTATAATTTTTGGCCGTCAAGCCAATAGCTTGCGTATTGCGCAGGAGCCACTATTATTTTGTTGAGGAGGCTATCCTCTTTGTAATATTGGCCTAATTGAGCCATTAAATCGCTTGATGATTCCAACTGACTTGGTACCATTTCAACGGGTTGAATATAAGGTTTAGCTATCACCTTTCCTTGTGCTGCCATGATTATTGGCTCAGGGAAACCTGACTTTAGTTCATTCTTACGGTTTTCCATCGTGAAGTCCCCGCTAGGGTCTATTCGTGTGTCTACATTGATGTATTCACTCAGCGAGTGTAATTCTGATGATTCGTCGGTGATATAATACCAGGACAAGGAGTACTTGTTCAGGGTTCCTTTGGTGTAAACCAAATCATATTCGAAGTGGGATAGGAATTCCCACCACCATGTCTGTCTATCAGACATATGTATCTTTGACTTGAAGAAGGTCAACGCCTTATGGTCGGTTACCACAATCAATCATCGTCCAATGAGCTTATCTTCCCATTTGACTAAAGCCTCTAATATGGCTATTAATTCGTGTTCCCACATATGATAATTACACTGAGCTGGTGTAAATTTCTTGGATAGTAATCAAGCTGGATGCGCTTTGCGCCACTCTGGTCCTTGACCGTAAAATGCTCCAATGCCCCTTGTGGAGGTATTATATACGACCCAGATAGGGTCAGGTTTTTGTGTATCCACCGGTTTTAATATCGGTGTATTACAAGTAATGATTTTTATCATTTCAAAACACTTTTCGTGTAATGGAGCCCATACAAAATTATGGGTCATACCCGATAAAGGGCTAGTATATGCAGATATATCTGGCATAAACTGGGCTAGATACTGTACTAGTCCTAGAAAACGCTGTACTTTGTTATAGTCTCTAGGCCTTCGCCATTCACAGATGCACTTGAGTTTGTCCTCATCAGGCAGTATGCCATCATCGGTAATTATGTGACCTAAACAGTTCATTTGCGTGGAATATAAGTCCACTTTTTCAGCACTTAGAAATAAGTGACTTTCGCGCAGCTTGTCAAGGACAAGCTGTAAATGTCGTTCATAATTCTCTAGATCATTAGAGAATATGAATATATCATCCAGATATACATGGACAAATCATCCTATATATTCTCAGAATATAAACATCATTAAACATTGAAATGTAGAAGGCACGTTACAATCGCCTTGTTGAACTACATAGCTCACGAATGTACCAAATACGGTAGCGAATGCTGTTTTGGGCACATCTGATTCTCTGATGCATACTTGCTTGTATGCATCGGACATGTCCAATTTGGTACAGTACATGCCGCGAGCCACATCATGACAGATACCGTCTTGATCTGGGAAAGGAGTGACATCCTTTGTAGTGTTTTCATTGCACTTGCACGCATCTACTACAGTTCTTAACCATCTGTCTTTCTTATAGACACATAATAGCAGTGCTGCGCTATCTGTAGTGGTTCGCTTCCACCAGCCAGCCCTTTCATACCAGGCTACCTTCTCCACTAGCTCTGGGCGGAGTATATCTGGGCACCTTGGCATGTGGTACGAAGGTTTGTAGCTTTCGTCAATGAAATTTATTTCATGTGAAATTTCCCGTATAGGAGGCATCTCCAAAGGTACTGGGACTGTTAGGTCTTTTATGCTTTCTGTCCATTTCTGGATCAGTATTGCACGAGCAGTCGTGTCTATCAACAGCTGTCTGCCAGCATGCTTATGGTGAGCTTGTGTGTTCACTTGTTCACTCAGCATTTTGTCATGATCTGCTGTTGGCTTTTCATGATGACCTTCAAGTCACTTCAGTTTTGGATCCTTGCTAGGTCCTGCTACCGCATTGCAGTGAAGTTTAGCTGGCATAGCTGTAGGCTGTTCAGTCCTTTTTATTGGTATTTCCAGGTCAGCCTGCAGTCTTACTATGACTGTTTCTTTCTCTTTGCCTTTGCTAGCAATATTATTTCTTACAGCTTTTGGGCTATGACTGTGTTGACAGTTCTTTTTATCATAGAAGCCGTATTGGCTTCGACTTTCATGCCCACCATCGGTGGTTTATATAACTATATTAGCTTCCCCCCTTTTGGGGAACCAAAGTCGCCTGTATGCTTGACATGGTGTTCGCCATTTATTATAAAGGCTGCACGTTTTTCTTCTCTGAAGTTGAGCACGACCTTATGCTTGCACATAAATCCTGATCCTAGTATGATATCATACTGGTCTAGGTTTGCTATGTCTGCGTAGTGTTCAGCATTGAACTTGCCTAGTTCTAGTTTAGCTCTATAGCCATAGTTAATTCGAGAGCGACTGCCTTGGGTTGCCATTTGCAGACCTACTGGGTTTTCCAGCTCAAAGGGTATTTCACCCATAGCGGCTAGATAGTCCGGGGATACCATGTCAGTGGTACAGCTGGTGTCTATCAGGACATGTGCTTTATATCCATTGATATAAATATAACCGCTGAGTGAGAGCGGATCTCAAAATTTCTTTCTGGCTGTTCGCCAGGTAAGGATGTGCGCGATGCTCACATCCTACACACCGTAAGGGGTGTGTCAGACAACGTAGTTGCTGCACATGGGTGTGCCTCATATTGAGGTTCAAGTGGTATTATCACTGATGCGTATGAGGATACGTGTTATTCCTCATCAGGTTGATAGTCCATGTTATTTGGATTATATCCATCTGAGCTATTGCCTGCATAGTTTTCCATGTTTTCAACATGTTAATGACCATAAAGTTGGTCAGGTTCGATCTCATGGACTTCCATGTCCGCTTCCGAGTACAACTTGGGATCATACTGTTCACCTTCTGGTGACTCACCCAAAGTTGGGTCTTTATCATTGTGATCCGCGATTACTTGAGCTACAGCTGCTCTCAGTTGTGCCGGATAGGGGCAGTTGGGGACTATGTGTCCCATACCGTTACATCGGTAACACCTCAAGTTTTACTTGTCAGTCAATTTGGGCTTCGCGGTCAGAGCCTGGGTGTTCCCAGATGTAGCTATATGCTGTTTATTAGACCGGTTAGGTCCTTTACTAAATGGTGCTGAACCATTAGTTGTCTTGTTGACGAAGGGCCGATTATTCAGTGTCTTCATATATCCATTGGATTTATATGATAGCTTCTGAGGCTGATATTTAGTTACAGTAGCCGTAAGGCTACTACTATTTGTTGAGGGTTTACTTGTAGCATTTGAGCTTGCGCTCGATTTTCCTCGGCTTGCATAGGACCAAGCTTCCTCTACTTGCTGTGCGACCCTTAGCAGGTCATCTATAGTAGATTGTTCGGCCGTATAGCCATTTTCTAATATCCTGTTGGATACATGGTCATTTAGACCGACTAAGAATCACCTTCTAATGTGATATCTATCTGGTAGTTCTACCATGCGTTGAGCAAACGCTCATAAAGAATTGTAGAATTCTATCACTGTGGACTTGTTCTGCATTAATGCATCAAATTTGTCTGCTGCATCCTGGCTAGAGGATTGATGAACAAAGCATTCTTTTAACGCTCGTACTATGTTGCCAAACGTCCATATGTCGGCATTGACATTATTTGTATCAATGGTTTGTTCAAACCATTCTATTGCTGTGCCTGTGAGGGTAGTACCAAGCAGGTTTACCCTCAATTGGTCGGTATCTGCAGTTAGCAGTTGGTATATCTTGAAGTGCCTTACCAGGGCCGCAAGATATTTTTCAAACTCTGCTTGAGTTGTTTCACCCTTATAAGAGGGTAATGATAGTTTCAAACCTATTTTGCTCACTTGTACTGAGCAAGGAGGTTCATTATATGCAGCATCATATGCTGCATGTATCATAGCGATCACCCGCTCTGATATCATGTTAACGACAATGGTGCTTGATTTAGCATTATGGTCAAGACCGTGCGTGCTTATACCAGCAGTAGCATCTGCTAAATTGGTAGCAAAAGTTACCAATGATTTACGAGGTCCTTGACTTCATGGAAATCCTATGTTGGGACTGTTCTGTGATACCCTGTTATGGGGGATATTAGCGCTGCTTGCGCTTATGGACGTGGGCACATTGTGTCCAGTTATTAACTTAGACGGTTGAAGTATCAATAGCTTCTGCTGTGAGACTTTTCGCCTATGTGTGGTAGTTTCAGCCGTACACTGTTTATTGGCCATGGCCTTTTTGTTATAGATAGCTTGTCGAGCCATCTTGTTTATCCAACTATTGTAATCTTCAACAGATTCTTCCCCTTGTCGACAGGTTTGCTGGTCTAATCGACCAGTCATTATTGACTTGCGCTTTGCGAACACTTCGCATTCTACGTGTAAAGCTGAAATAGCTTTCTGTTATAGTTCGTTCATATTGGCTACTGGCCTATATGATATTCCATTGCTGGAATTGATTCCGAGCTGCTTAGCAGCTGTAGTGTTTATTTCCTGCAGACTAGCAGGCCGCAACACGTAGGAGGTATGCGTGGATTCCCCTGTAGTGAGAGGGCTTATGTATGTGTCAACTGGCACTACAGTGGTTACAGCTGGTTTAGCTGGTGATGCTGGTTGTCTGCTGGCATTCTGATGCCCTTCCAAGGCATATTCATTGTTATGATCAGATCTTATCTGATGTATTTCAGTTAGATAACTGTTGTAATGAGCCTCCATACGGTCATCTATAGCTTCTAGCTCATCTAGACACGCTTGTAGCATGGACTTTTCTTTCTTTCTTGCAGCTCGGCGCTGTTCCATGTCCATGTGGACTCTCAATTCTAAATGGTCGAGCCGTATACTCGTTCGGGTTTTAACCAGAATGTCTTTCGGGTCTATTCGACCTTCAGTCTGATTGACAACCATGCTGGTTGATGATCTACCACCTATTGAAGGTGTTTTCCTACACATGGGAAAACTATATGCCAACGGCATAGGGGGCGCTCTCACGCTTTCCGAATTTCGTGACCAGGGAGCCGGTGTTCATCTATTCACTGGGGATTCCCAGTGGTTAGTGGGATAGTCATAACTGACATCCTTATATTCTGCCGCATCACTGCAGGCAATAGGGCTGTTAGCCCTGTGAGTCAATTCCGGGACTTGCGAGGCTTTATAAGTGGAGCCTCACTGGAGGGGGGTACGTTTGGTAACGGGGAGGTTTACATCCTGTAATTGGGATGGACTTCCCTGTTGGGATGATCTATGGGACTGGTTGGACATCCGGGTTGTCAAATTCACTTATCAACAGGATTCGTCTATGATAGTGTTCCAAAAGTTCAGTTTGAAACTGTTGAAACTCAGTTCAAACCCAAACCAAACTCTGAAGTTTGGGTTTGGTTTGGGATTTTGGCAAACTCAAACTGAACTCTGAGTTTGGTTCAGCCAAAAACCCCTTGGGAGCCAAACCAATTACCATATATGGTAAGAGTTCAGGTTTGAAACCTGAACCAAACTCCAAGGTTTGGTTTGAACTTTGGCTAAATCAAACTCCAAAGTTTGGTTTGGGGTTTCAAAAAAAAAGACCAAAACCAGACCAAACTGAACTTTGGGAACACTAGTCTATGAACACACTAGATCATGCGTGTTCTGAATTGTATTACTACGATGTGCATTGTGATTGTGATTGCATGCTGATATGAACTAACATTCAATATTCGTAGTGTACAGTGAGAGCTATACTCAAGCTGTTCGAGCTTTTTCATGTCTGTTTGATAAGGCCCTTTAGGGTGCCTAATAGGACTTTTTTATAGTCAAGGTATCTAACCGTGAGCAGCTTATTACTACATAGTATAACCAATGTATCTAACCTCATGAAAGGCTTATGGCTATTACAGTCGATTCAGAACCGTTTTAAGGGTTGTTTGGCTGTAAAAAAAAGTATAAACTTGTGTAGGGCTAATTAAAGCCCTAGTACAAGTGGATTGAATGTTATAAAGACTGTAATACTCACTATGCACGATTCACAAGACCAAATCAATATATTTGGGTAATAAATGTTATGTGGTTATATGAGTGTTGTAGTGGTTATAGTTATCTTGAGTGTGTGATGTGGACGGCGTACTATACAGTTGTTTGTATGTGTGTACATTGTGGCACATGTGTCTGTGGTAAATAATGATAATAAAATAATAAACAAAAGGATAAGGAAATCAATGAGAGTAACAAGGAACCATAGATTCCTTACAATCGGCCCATTGTTGTAATGCCAACACATAATTAATTGCTCACAACCTGTTCGGAAGGCAAATGAACATGGACTATAGTCTTTGCCAGACATTCGCCTGGCTCAGTGGGATAAAGACGGTGATTGTGCTGTATGACATTATGTGTCAGTATTGGATAAATCTTGGCAAGAGGCTAAGACAGAGCCCATATCTTGACATGGACAGGGATCTTGTGATGCACAAAGGGATCGGCCTGTTTCATGTGCATGGGCACAAAGATGCGTGCATGCCAATGTTTGCACCAAACTACATACCGGGTGCGGGCTGAGTGCATGGCAAGATATTGGAAATGCTCTGGGCACCACTGAATAAAGTGGCGAGCAGCATGAGGGCAATGACGAGAGTGCATCTGCAGGAGACATTGGATGATCACATGAATGACTCCAACTGGAAGAAATTGATCGGCATCGGTAGGGCATATCACACTCGGTCCTGAGAACAATCACTGAGTATTACTGCAGTGCTGGTGTTTTGCTGAAAATATCCAAAGGCACAGGACCGCCTCATTGAATGTCGTGATGCATTTCTGGCATTAAATGCAACTACTGACTGACGGCATCCACGGCCTGGGGAGAACAGGAGAAGAAGGCTCAAGCTAACAGATTTCCATGGCCGGATTCTATGCTTATTTATGACATTCAGCTCGAAAAAGGTCATTTGGGCTGCTATCTTGTTCGAGATATACAAAGTGGTAGGTCAACTGGCCTCTTGGCCTGGCTTGCAGCAGGTTTGAAGATTGAAGAATCTCAGTGAGATAAAATACCATGCGTTGTCTCATCCTGGTTTACCTCATATATGTCTCAGGTTACAACTCAAAGCCCTTGTTCGGTCTTCAGGAAGACGGCTGACTGTGAGTCAGAACATTGAGATCAACAAGTGTTGGGACAGATTGCAGCCTAGGATCAATGCTTGGAACAAGCAAGCAGACCAATACTTACACACATTCGACTTGGTCAATGGACTGGAACTGCAGGACCTCTTGGAACAGGACACCGAGGCCGACAGGAAACAGAATGCCAACCGCAGCAACTATACCAAGGAAGCTTCAGTAGTTGACACCGACGACAAACCTGATCTCATGTCCACACAAGATCAACTATTAGCTGAACATGGCAGGCTATATTTCCTGTCATGCTTCTCTTTGGAACGCTTTCCACAGCAAGCCGACAAGGAACTCAAACTTCGGCTCAGCCAGGCCAATGACGCTCTGCACAATCTCAGGATTGGACTCGGCAAAAAATCATGCTTGTTCAGGACTCATGTCAGAGCTGCAAAGTCACAGCAGAAGAAAATATGGGCATGGTCAGAGGTCAGTAGTGTTGACGGAGAGGTCCCGAATATATGTGTCAACTCGCCGAAAGATCGTCAGCCTGGGCGTGACTGCCGATATTCTTGACCGATACAAGGAATTGACGCATGGCAACCTTCCTCCTCCTTAATCATGATTGTGACCTCCTTTGACAATCCTTTCAAACGCATGGCCTTCTGCGCCCTCCCTTCCCTCCACCCTAGCTGCCCACCGATGTCAACCTTTGGTGTCTTCATCCTGGACTGAAACTATTTGCTGGTTGTAATCATGGGGTCGTTCTCTGACATAGATTCAAAGTCCACCAGCTCCTTTGAGGTCGACACCAGGAAGAATCTTTCCCGGACACTGAGCACCAAGTGCGGCACCTGGATAGCTCACTTGTGGATGTTGGAGACCTGGGTGATGATGTTCTTCACAACTATCTAAAGTAAATGTCAGCATTCGAATCATGACAGAAGTCACTGTTACTCACCAGCTTCTCTTGCAACTTTTTCTGCATGAACCTCTGTCTTTCTGGAGTTGCTGTCTTTGCTGTGTTCATGACTTCATGTCATCAGCTGGCATACCTGTAGAGCATGTCCTGGTGGGCTTTTACTTTCATGGTTGTGGGGTCTACTTTCGTGCGTGCCATGTCTGAAATGCTATGTTGCGGTGATTATGTTACCCTGCGTGAGTTCAAGCTTCAACATCACGTGATCTGAATATTGCAGCAAAATCATCTTAGCCTGAGTGTAGATCAGGTTCATGTCTACTATGTAACCAGTCATATCCAGAGGGTTCTGTATTGAGATGTATGCAT
>QLPF01000871.1:0-14038 GCA_003314045.1 Hygrophorus pudorinus
GATCATCTCAGGAATGTAAGCACATCAATTTCAGCCATGGCTACATCTTGTATTGATGCTCGTTTTCTTAGATCTTCTACCGCATGGGGTATGTGGATTGTCATTGTTAGATATTCAAGCTATAACACCATCTGTTCAGTTTCAACGATCAGGAAATAGTCGCGCTCTCTGGCGCTCATGCTCTCGGGCGTTGTCACACTACCCGGTGAGTCTAAAGGATACACAGAACCAAATCACATACCTGATGTTGTACCATAGCTCTGGATACGAGGGTCCCTGGACGTTCTCACCAACCACATTGACTAACGACTACTTCAAACTTCTTTTCGACGAGAAGTTCGCACCTTTGCAAAAATTTCTGTCTTCGTTGCTCACGAGGAATCCCTTTTTAGATGGGCATGGAAGAAGTGGAGCGGACCGAAGCAACTGGAAGATAAAAAGACGAAGACTTTGATGATGCTGCCGTACGCCCAACATATCAAATCTTTTGAACAATAACGTTGATGTGTTATTGCTTTGTAGCACCGACTATGTTCTAGTCCAGGACAAGAGCTTCAAGAAGTTTGCCAAGGCCTATGCCGACGACGTCGATCTGTTCTTCAAAGAGTGAGCAAAGTTCATCAACGTCATTATAGTTCTGGATGTGTCTGACTGCGTGTTTGTACCTAGTTTTTCAACGGTTGTCGCAAAACTCTTTGAGCTTGGGGTCCCCACTCAGCAATTTTCCTCGTCCGAGCCCTGGATCATGAAGACTCTTGATGAGCAGGCGAAATAGAGGATCATTTTACAAGATCTAATCTAGAATTGCTTCATATTAGATGGATCACTGTGAGAGGTGAATTTATTAGATACATAGTGGATTTGCGTACAACCTATGCAGCCAATACATATGGAAAGTGCGGGATTATAACGTGTCCCTATCTATAGTAGTGAAGCAAGAAGCCCAAGAAGGAAGAAACTGAACCAATAAATAAGTTTAGGTGTGTAACAAAATCCGAACCACTACCGCTCTGCTTCTTCATAAGAAGGCAATCCCTGCATGCTCGACAACGGTGGCACGCCGCCAAGAAAACCTCTGGACGCAACACCATAATCCGGGACCTCGGTAAACGCCCGATGTAACAACAACGCCCCAGTCTCACGGTCAAACGTCCGTATTCGAGCATGTTGTCCTTGCTGTGCACGCGACTGATCCGCAACGGTCGAAGATGCGATACTCGAATGGGGATTTGAACGAGAGGGAAGCCAAAAGGGGGCGGAGCGCCCTGGCTTCATTGATACTTGGAATAAACCATGCAAATTTCGGTTTGCGTGGGTACCGCTGTGCACGTAGGTCTCGTTCGGACCACCCGCGGGCCCGGGACACATATTACCGCCCCCATGCACGGTGCGCTCGGGACTACCAGCCCGGCTGGTGTGACGACTCTGAAACCTACTGGCCGATCTGCTCTCGGGTTGACTGGCGGGACTCGAGTCAGGTGGCGAATGAGCATCCTGGAGAAAGGATGTTGCGCCATTTTGCGACAGCGAAAGGAGAAGCTCCGAATTGACCCATTCTAACGGTGCACTGGTTCCCAAGTCCGGTGCATGGGGAAGATGCGACACGTCGAGAGGGGTGGCGACGCCTGAATGTGGGCGTGTTCTAGGTGGGGCTTGTCCAGGTTGGCTGACGTGAGTGGGGCTGATGCCACTGCTCACCCATCGATTCGTCACGCGGAAGTTGAGAGCGTCGGATAAGAACATGTTTGCAACCCTGTCACGCACATGCGCTGGGTAACTCGGCAACTCCGCCCCTTCGTCTGCCTCAGGTTGTACTTCGGGACCGCCGAGGAGCAAGCGGCGTGTGGCAGACGTATGCGCGCGGGCTTCGTCGAGAAGATGAGAGTCCAGTACATGTATTGGGAGGGAGCAGCGGAGTTCGGAGGTGTGCCCGTCAAGGTTTCCGATATAAATGCTCCAGCGTATCCGATGTGAGATGATAACTGGCTCAAGGGTGTGCGAAGGAGATGTGGCCGTGGGTATTTGAATGGTGACGTGAGTAGTAACATCTCTACTAGGTTCCAAATCCTCGTGTTCAGTTGGCTCGCTTGGCCCGGCCGACGAAGCGTCGGAATGACTAGCATCGTTACTTGTTGTGGGTTCGCTTGACTGGGATGTACTGAGACCGGGGCTCTGGGGGCCTGAGGTTACAGGAGGTGTGTTCAAGATGGGGTGAGCGCTTGCAGACAGCGTTGCAGACTCCATGTAAACAGCCTTGCCATCGACGATCTCGTGCCTAGCAGTGGCAACTACTCTGGTGGCATCCTGACAACCCTGAGGAGGCGAGACTTTCACCGTCTCGTTTAGCGTGGTCTTCACTCTCAGGATGTGAGTTCCCTTGGTCAAAGGTGAAAAATTGGCGATAGCAGTCAGTTGGTCGCCTGCAGCCCATGCCTTGTGAGGGACTATGATGGAATACATGAGTTTGTCCGGCCACGTGTTCTCTATTTCCAGTGTTTGCTGGTATTCCAGGGCCTCGGGAGTGAAAGACCGAGCGATATGAACGGGGGCGGCCGCTTGCAGGTTGTGAGATAGTCCCGGGCGAGCCGCATGTGCCCGAAGCTTGTACGTCACCGACACACCACCGTGTGCATCTGTGGCGAGGCTCGAAGGTAACGACCCACCAACCTGCAATTGAAAGGGGAAAATGTGGCGGCCCGCTTTGAGAGTGTGACTGTGCTTCTTCTGTCCCTCGAGAAACGACCATTCGTGGTTACATACTACATACATCAGCGAGGAGTTGTTCAAATGCAGGCTGTAAAGTTTGATGGTGAGCATGAGGGTGCGTTCGAAGAGGGACGACATACGAGTCATGCGGAGGCGTTGGCAGCTTGGCCTTGCCTCTGAATTGGAGAGTTATTTCCTTGATAGAGGTGGACTCTGCAAGGCAGAGAGCGACTTGTCCAGACAGCAGAGCAGGCTCCACGTCTACCCCTGTTCCTTTGAGAAACAGGCACTCCTGGTCGACCATGATCTCTATTCTTGGTCTTTCTTTCTCTTTGCCCATGTCGTGGCCTGGAACCAGTTGGACAGGATTGTGGGAGGAATGACCATGAATGAAAGGACCCGTAAGGTTCTGCATGCCAGTATAAGCAGTCGAGGAGTGTGTGTCGCCTTCCATATCCGAGTGCACCAGGTTGGTCGAGATGCACAAAGGGGGTGCGTCACGGTACTAAGTTATGGACCAGACAGAGGTCGACTCCGAGTCAGCAGGAGTGTCACCGAGTGTGGACACAGCCGCTACCCTGAAAAAAAAAGAAGGTTAATAAGATTTGCATTAGGAAGCGTTGGATACACATGCCAGACGTTGCGAGTTTGGCCGAGAACTTCACAAAACATTGTAAGTTATCGGACATAGCTTAGGTTACGGTTTTGGGAACGACGGTCACCCGAGAATCACGTGGAATAAAAATACGAAACACCAGTATCGACATGATAAGCTACGCCTTGTACAGTGTATCGAGATATGCATTCGCAACCCGACCCACCATCGACCGGCCAACCGCATTTGAGTTACCGAGACCTGGCTCAGGACGTCAGCGTATCACTGGTAAGGAAAACGGATGATTGAGTACTGACCATATAACATCACCATCGAGCCTTTTCCAGATGGGTTCAATTTTGCTTCTTGAACAGCATCTTTGAGATCTGCAATGAAAGTGTCCACGATCGTGACCGTCAAGCGCTTCAATTTGAGACCGGACCGAAGATTGGAATAAACGATAAGCACATCATCTGTCATCGCCACCGGCCCACTTACCGTACAGGCAATGTGCACCCCAGGAGGTTCAGTCACGGAATTCAGATGCCACCCCTTTTTTGCCATCACGTCTCCGACCTCCAGCACATTTGTATGGGGATCCTGTGAGGCAATACCGACAACGGACGCAGGCGGGGAGCCCAGAACGTAGAGTTCCGGGATAGTGTTTGCAACAGCGTTCGCGATCGTCCGGGCACAGCTAACTATGGAACGGCAAGATTCGAGGTAGCCGCTGGTGAGTTAAAAAGCGTAAATCAGGCAATACCCTAATGCGGCACTGGCGGTGGCCGGGACGAAGCACGTACTCAGATCCAATGTAGTGCATCGCAGCCCATGTTCCTGCGATTAAAGCACCCGGCCTAACGATCGGAAGAGAATTCGTTGTCAAGAATGCAAGGAGACTTCGCCTCTACGTACCGTGATCCTGACATGCTCGGACTGGCATACAAGCCGCCTTTGTAAATATATCAAGAACACAGGTCATACTGAAGGCAGAAAAGAGGGGACAGATAGACGAACCAGACCAGGAAGGGTCAACATAGTACTGGTGTCGTCGAAGATCAGCAGAGCGGTACATGATTACGGAAGTGCCCTGCGTGATGAATTAAGGTTTTGAACTGGGAAGAAGGGATAATAACAACTTACTTTCGGCGCAAATCCATACTGTCGGCGAAATTCAAAATCTTAGATCTCAAAACGTCAGCAAGATAGCAGTCACATTACCTTATGCGTGTCACAGCTAATACTAGTGACTCCGGCCACTCTGAAGTCGAAAGGCTCAAGTTTGAACTTGCCTCCCTCACCTTCAGACAACCCAGTTTTTTCGAGGAACGGCATGATGAAGCTACCGAGACAACAGTCGACGTGTAGACCAATGTTATAGGCAGAGGCGAGAGCCCCAAGGGCAACGATGTCGTCTTGGTTGCCATCGGGGAAATTGATAGCAGAACCTACGAGCTGAGATGGCAATTGTGAATATGGCGGAGAAACAATATCGTCGAGGAATGGGCAATCACCATGATGGTGTTTCCATTTCTGCATTAGGCATATGAGTCGAAGGCACAGAAGTGTAGGAAGAATCTGACATTGCTCGTTTAACACGTTTGAGATGCACCTTACGCGTATAATAATCCACCGTGATCTTATGTACCTTGATCTTGAGGTATGCGGCCGCCTTGTAAAAAGCTGCATGTGCGGATGAGGGTACAATCCTGACAGTAAAAAATATCAACCCTAGAGGAACGACATATACACAAACGAACTTACATCTCGGGTTCCGTGATTCCTTTCACCGTTCTCGCCCAATCCCTGTGCGCTTTCACAGCCATAATGATGGACTCTGTACCCCCTGACGTCATTGTACCTGCACCTTCAGGGTTATTGTACAGTCTCAGACACATGGAAACGATCTCGGCTTCCATCTTGCGAATTGCCGGAAATACGTCAGGGTGAAGAGGGTTCGAAACACAATAGCGCTGATAAGCAGTGACAATGATTTTCTCAAGGTCATCGCCGCCATCTGTAATGGAACAACCCGTAAGAAGGCACGAAAGCCATAACAATAAGACGAACGGTAAACAGCTCCAGATAGTTTTCCCAGGCGCCAATTTGCCTGGGTACTCAGTTCTCCGTCCATTTTGTCCATTTCCTGGAGAATCCACTCCTGAGATTGCCCTTGGGCAGGTAAAGTCAGATGCCTGGCCACATCGGCACCCTTTGGAACAAGCATGTTCTCAATGTCGAGTTTCGCCTTGTCCAATTCAGTATTCACTTTCTTCTGCGCCGCTGGAAGACGGAGCGCTAGCAAGATTACATGCTGTAACAATAGCAATTGAGTCACGATGTATATTAGAAGAAACCAACGGCACGAACCTCGACAACCCATCTCCAGCATTCGCGCAAAGTGACAGTGATTCCTCTGGCCTGGATATGACGTTTCGCTTTTAGGGTCTGGGTAAAAACAACGTATGCGAAGAGAAGCGTTTTGGCTTTCTCGTAGGTGGTCGGGCCTAACGTTAAGGCCTTCACCGAGTTGATACGGGTGGCCATATCCAAAGTTGACACCGGCACTGGCAGTGTATGTCAAAAGTGAGCGATGTTGGTCACAGTCCTCGGCCTCACTACAACCACGCCGGAATGACTGCGGTTCACCGTTCACGATGAGCTTAGCTACATAGCATCTCTGGTACCCTAAATTGTTTATGCGTTTTATACTAGTCCAGTAACACCGACTCGGACAGACTTCCGAGTCACGAATTCGCGAACTGGCAGTTCCTCTGTACAAGAGCAGGTTGATCTTTACGCGCTTTACGTCCAAGTAATATGAACAGCTTGCGCATGGTATACACTATCAGACCATCACCGTCGTCCGATGATTGACCTCTGTATCTCAGCTGGAGCAAGAAGAAGAGAACGATGATGCTGCAGAGGTCACTTGGGGTGTGTCCATCTCACCGATTACTTCGTACATCTGGTTACAAAAACGATATAGAGGACCAACAGCGGATTAATTCATTCTCCAAGTTGAATACACGTCTCCGAAGTTTTGAGGAGAAATTGGAGGAATTGAAGGTCGGTCGGTCCTACTTGCGCTGAGTGAAACCATTTTTTGATCGTCTCATTCAGCAAGAGAAAGATGCCCTTGATGATCTTTCTTCAGAATTAGAACTTGCAGACGGGGATGAACCTGTTTTGTAAGAGCATCCCACCTCTGTATCTCTGGAAGCTAGAATTCTTCGATTCGCAGATACAAGGTCGGTGAAGCATTTCTGCACATGCCTCACGCTCGTGCCATCAAGCGTCTCGAAAAGGACCAGGCTGCTATCGACAAACGAACATCAGCCCTCGCAACCTCTGTAGAAGACTGCGAAAAGGAAATGAAAGAGCTGAAGGTCATCCTTTACGCTAAATTCGGTCGATCTATCAATCTGGATGACTAGTTGCCTGTGCTGTAGCTAGTATTATTGAACTATATACACATGTCCTGTATCACCACAAGTCCTTCCCATCCATTGTCACGGAGTTACTTCTTGTTTATCGATCATGTCCAACAAATTTCCTGATGGCTGCTTACTATCCTCCCCCACAAACTCCAACAGGCGCTCAAATACCTCAGACCGCTGCTCAAACCTTACGGCAGACAACGGCCTTGCTCCATTATTGCGCAAGTTGCGCTCCTCGGCATCCTCCACACTCCTCAGTACTTTTGCGCTGACGACACGAGCGGGGGATCTTGGTTCAGAGGTGACATCTTTAGGAGGAGTGACTGAAACCGTAGGACTCCCCATGACTTCATCTTCATCCAATCTGCTGGTCCACGATTCGTCCGGCGTGTTGGGCCGTGTCCGTTTCCGGGATGGCGGTGTTAAACGAGGACTGGAGGTTGGTGTCTTGCACGACAATGCAGGTGATTGAGACGGCGCCGGGTCTGCATAGGTCTTGGGAGCAAGCAAATGTGACAGCAATGATCGAAAGATTTCGGTTTCCTGTGGACTGTTGTGGTCCACTACGCTCGAGACTTCTGTCTGCAGGAAATTGAGCGCTTTTACGGGTGACGATTCTTCGCACATCTCCCGGAACCTGAGACAGTCAGCGGAGATCGGGGCTAACAAATGTAACGAAGACGCTCACTGCTGCTGACGGATCTGATATGTGGCCCGTCGAATGATCTCCTCTGGTGCTGGCCTATAAACCTACAGTCAGTAAAAAATAAACATCAACCTATGGGAAACCAACCTTTTCAAAGTCATACACCAAAAATCATCCAGTCTTCTCTCCTTATTTCCATCACCGTCTTCGCGCTGTTCGTCCCTCTCCGTGTTCTCATCCGCAGCATGCCTCTGTTCCATACCACCCCCACCACCAATCCCTGCATTTCCGCCATGCATGAATATCGTCTGCGTTGTGGGGTTGTACACAACTTGGTGCGCGTATCTCGGTGATGGTTCTTCAACCATTCGCCTTCCACCATCGCATCCGTCATCGGCTTCGGGAAGTATTCGAGTCCATTTACCTGGACGTGCATCATACCGGTATATCCAGTTCGGCCATTGGGACTGCAGGACTGTCGTCGACCCGACTTGTTGGTTTCGCGTTAGGCCACAGAATCTGGTTTGAGCAGTGAGTCATTTTGCAAGAGGGCAAAACATGAATAAACACGTCTAACTAACATGTAAAGCTCTTTTAATATGGGATCGATAACTGCCCGTTGGGTGAAACAGGCATCCGGACCGCCAGCCGTCGTGAAATTTGAATACAATTCTGTCGCGGTGTTTGTCGTGATATCATACGCATACATATCTGACAGGTATTTATCGTCTCGTTGGCCGGCGAATATGTACAGTGTTCGTGCGGTTGGTTCGAAGACCATTGAATGTCCTGTGGGTTCCAAATGAGTCTGCGACAGTTTGAATATACGTATTGATGATTTTACCGAATCGGGAGGGGATATAAACATGAGAAGAGCTAGAAGCGTCAGACGGTCTAAAATCAAAAAATAAACCTTTCTGAAATAAGGGGGTAGTTGTGGCACGTACTGGAGCATCCTCCATTTGCTCAACCGCACATTGTAGCTATACAACCCAGAGTATTTGACCGAGTCCCAGTCACCGTCGACCACACGACCGCCAAAGACGTAGAGAATCTGTGCATCGCAATCCATCACCATCTGATGGTCGAACACGAGTGGAGGGCCACCCGATGACTAAAGTCATAGGATATGGACACGGTTAAGTATGAGACAAGACATGTAATGACAAAAGAGCGTACCGCGGTATCGAATGACAACAAATCCCACTTTCCCGCATCGAGTCCACGAGTGTGATAACGGTAGAATTCAGAGCAAAAAGCAGTTGGAGGACCACTGTCCCCCGATGATCGTCGAGGAGGTAAATTCAAATCAAGAGGATTTCGCGGCTGCGTCGTATCTATAGTACCTGTCGCTCCTCCCCTTGTCCTTTGTCCATCCACATCAGTGAGCCTGCCTAACAAATAAATCGAACCTGTTTTCGTGTCATAAACCATCTTATGACACGACCTCGGTCCAGGCCCATTCTTCTCCCTGGACGTACAATGGCTCAAAAGCATCCAATTATCACTCTTTATGCCATACATCCAGAAATCACCCAGGCTCTTCTGCCCATCCCATCCTCCAAGGAGATAGATCAAAGCATTCTCATGATCGATGCACATCGCATGCCCACCACGCTTGGTGGGAGCATCTCCGTCCGGATCTACACCATGGAGGCGTTTCCATATGGCGTGAGGTTGACTGGCACGCAAATGTGCATCGAATAAACCCAAATGAGATGAACGGTTGATGATGTCCTCGGCTTGACCCCAATTGCCTTGGAGGACAAGGCTTTCATGAAGCTCGGTGATAAGTGGGTGTTCTGGTCGGAGACTAGAACGGTCAAGGACCGAGTGATAGGAAGTGAGGAGACGGCGCTGCCGAAGATACTTGAGAATGTGTCGTAGAGTCATGGTTTCGCGATACTAGAATGACGACAGTTGGTTTATATATACAGACACGCGTACATGTTGCCCTCACGGACCTCATCATGGTTGGTCCGCACGCGCTCCACGTAAGACTCGTCTGCAATTCCCGTCATAGAGACATACCATATGGACGTATGAAAGCTTTGTCCATGGGCGCTGTTAAGCAAAGATCTCATCAACATGCTCGCTTAACGGACAATCGACCTTACGAAAGTGGTACAATTTTGACAAAACGAGTTGGAAAGGAAACTCCTGCGCTATTGACGTGACTGAGAGAGAAGGTCTCTGGGATTGAATCGTTTTTGAGGCCAGAATGGAGAACTTCAGTCAAATGGTCTTCTGTTGTTCCAACGTATAATTTGAATTCCTTCATGTTACATGGATGTGCTGAACATATCATGTCAGGCCGAAACATGCAATGGGACTGGGGGTACACATACGTTTATGGAACTAACGCCACGAACTGTGTGAATCCATTACATATTTAACATTGAAGATGCGCACCTTTCCAAATGTTATGCTTTCTGACAATATAACAAGGATGTGTTGGTATAACCTCTTTGAGTCATGGAGTAGCACACTCACTAAGAACGGCGAGGGTATCCAAACGCAAAAGGATCCACTGCTTCATGTTTGGAACAGCAAATGCACCACTCCATCTGGATGCCTGCTCCGTAGGGTAATCCACCAGGATGTTCTCCGCAAAATATCGACCACTAGGCTCAGAACATCCGGCAATAGAGTAGACGATTTGAGTTGAAGGTGGCGGTTTCGAAGACATGCAGAAATTCCCACCACCGTAAAAGCAGGTATTAGCAACTGACTTCAGTTGAGTCGACGTCACGGTCCGCGCGGGTCGCCACTTGACACATCGTGATCACGCGCGACCTACTCGACATTCACGGTAAAATAGTTCAGTTTATTGCAACTGAATTCATCTAGGAATCAGGTGGAATATCCTTCCAGCATTTTGCCCACTCTCCAAAGCACAGTGAGCAGTATTTGAAGATGAGAGCCAAGGTGGGTCGAGTGCAAGAAAGTCATCGACGTTCTTCTCAACCCCGGGCCATCTTGCTGCTTTTTATGAAGTGCTGAGGGTATCTTTGCCGCAAGCGGGCCGGTTCCATTGTCAATGCAATTTGCAACTTTCAGCGAAATTTCGTTCACCGTTCACCCCGGGAAAACTCTAGCATTGATCACCCCACCAAAAGGCGTGGACACTTCGACGTTCCCAGTCTTTTCTAGATTTGTACAGATCAAGAGCAGCACCGAGAGTCGCTAAATCCCATACGTGGGTCTCACAGCTGCGCTGGAAGACAAACAAGTGGTCGATAACGCTCATATGTTCTTCAACATGGCAATTTCCACAATACTCGATCCTTCTGGCAATGTGCAAGAAGATGCAGGAATTACACGTTTGTAGGAGACCACTTCGCTACTCTTCTTTTCAGGTATGATACAGTTGCTAGCACTGCGGTGTTGATGGCAAGTCTTCTGCCACGCTGGCTTTCGGTACTACCCTTCTCCGTGTGGATCTCGTCAACCCGAACGTCAAAGTCGCCACGACACTAAACAAGCGTGATCTTCTTGGACGTTTCTTCTCCTTCCCTTCCAGATGGTGGTTCTTTCGCCAAAGTGAAGATCAATGGGGCGCATCCGGAACTAGACTTTGTTTCACGTCACTCTCACCTCTTAGTGGAATATTCCATCGAGCGTCACCGACCGCAAGCTCACTAACGCCGAATTTTTTCTCAGGATGCTGCGGGCAACGGGTTCAATACGTTTCCTCTCACGAAGGCGAGGTTTCGCCAACGGTACTCAGATTCCAAATGGATCTTACCGGTGGTTGTTACAGGCGTTGAAAGTCGCCGGGAATCCCAAGAGCGAGAAGGATTTTGAGAATTACTTGAGTCCTATTGTGGGTGTTGCTGTCGGGAACTAGGGTTATTTTATCACTATAACTATACATCACTTGACGTTCATCAACCAAGAATGAGCCGAAAGCCAAATACACCCAGCATCCTGAGCGAGTGAAAACAAAAAGAGTGATGAGTGTGAGAGGGAGGGGGAAAGGGCATTTTTAGTTGACCACAATCGTTACACACAGATGCTACAGACTAGACCAGGAAAAGGAGAAACGGAAAAGATAGCAGGGAATGTTAACTGTTAACGAATGACGAGGGCACAAAAAACAAGGTTTGTAGAGGTGTGCAAAACGCAAAGGAAAAAGTGGGTTGGGTTGGGTTGGGGGGTGTCGTGTGTATGTGAGGAGTGTAATAATAAACCTTGAATTAGCGTACGAAAACTCCAATACGTGCAGCTAAACAAAAAGATGGTCCACAAGACACTAGGAATGGAAGACTGGCTGTGGCCGCGGTGGGTTGTCTCTTGGAGGCTTCACCCGGAACTCGCTAGCGATACATACGTGACTACAACACAATCAACGGGGGGAAAATCAGTAATCGCGGAACTAAAATAGAAAGAAACTACATACTCTGAAGGGTAATGCGCATTCGGGAAACCGACGACTTTCTCTAGGTAACCCCGGTCCACCTCCCCCAAAACAGCATTAACAGCCAAATTAGCCGTCGAATACCACACATAATCGACGACGCCCTGAAAGCTTGGTGTGTAATTGGTCATCGGCAGCTCGCCCGTCCCGGCATACGCGCTTTTTAGGCCCAACCGATGCCGAAGGCCGTCCGACGTGTACTTACCGTACATGTGCGACATAAAGTCCGCGTGGTTGAATGGGAGGGTCCCGTTGGACAGGAATTCATACACCCCACTCACCGGGACGGAGTTGAAGTCCCCGGCGATGATCAGGGGTATCTTGTACCCGTCCGAGTAGACTGGCGGCGGGCGTGACGAAGACGGGGGAGGCAAGGCATTTGTTGGGGATGACGGCGAGCCAGCGGCGCCATTCAGCAACGAGCTAATTTCGGCCGATTCAGGAGCAGGTGCAGGTGCAGGAGGGAGGCGTGGAGGATACTTTGCAAAGTTATTTGCAATCTTCTCGATTTCCTCGACAAAGAGTGCTACTTGGACGAGTTTGACGTCGCGGAACGCTGGGTCCCAGTGTATGTGGGTGTTCGCAATGATAAAACGGGTACCGGTCTCCTTACTCTCCATGAGACAGACGACAGCAATGTGGTCTTTGCCTAGAACACGATTGAACATGTCGTCCGTCTTCTTGAAGTCCTGCCGCTGCATTGCGACTGCACTGAACTCGATCAACTGCTTCTCCACGAGCTGGTACCTAGGTGGCGGGTCAGCACAAAACAAACTGGTTCAAATGGGCTCACTTGGATGCCTTGTAAAATGTCGCACACCCATCAACCTGCCTCCGATCGAAATCGTTCATGGTCTTGTACCTCGACTTTGGCCAAAATACTCCCTCGTAATCCTGCCCCGTCAAATGCTTTGTGAAATAATCCTCATACTGAGCAATATCCACCTCCTGCAAGCACAGAAAGTCTGCATCGTAGTTCATGACCTCGGTTAATATTAATTCCTTGCGGTATTCCCACGACAAAGCCCAGGACGGGGTGTACCCGTACAACCGCTCCGTCGCGCACCTCTCGCATAAGATGTTGTAGCAGACGACCCTGAATTTCTCCGAATTGGGGTCATTAGCCATAGCGTCACGTTCTGCCTGGCTGATGAGGTTTTTCCAGGTGCGTTGGGGTGGGGGTGCGGGAACTGGACACGAGTCTCGGAGGAAGGAGACCAGGGCTGATGTACCGTCTTTCTGGACGATTGACTTGAGTGATGCGTCCAGGGGGTTTCCCTCGATACCGAGAGTCTGAAGTTGATGTAGAGTGCCAAGCTCCGGTGGCAGGGTAACGATGTGGTTGTCGAAAATGTAGAGCTCCTTGAGATATGTAAGCATGCCGAGTTCTGGGGGGATGGATGCTAGACTATTCCCGGAGAGGTCGAGTAGCTCTAGGTGTCGTAGCCTTGATATTTCCGGGGGTACAACGGTTAGTGCGTTGTGGTTGAGGTAGAGGTTAATAAGGAAGGTGAACGAAAAAAGACCGGAGGTTGAGGGGATGTTTTTTATGTTAACACCGCCCATGTCGAGTGAACTCCACGTGTTCTGTGGGGGTCGAATTGCGGTTGGGCCCGCAATAGGAGCCACAGTAGAAGACGGATGGTTGGCGCTGACTGGCGTTGGAGAAGAGTCTTCTGAGGCCGAATCTGACTCCCTTGTTGTACCGTTTAGTTCTACTGGCGGCTTAACGACATTCGGGTTTGTGATAGGAATGGCGGACTTGGTAACGGTACGTGACGCCATTGCACTTGCACGAGCACGGTGATGAGGTGAACGTGATGAACGAATCATCTAAAATACAACGCTGCATTGGCACGGAATGAACTCAAAGAAGAAAAAAGAGGGTACTTCGCATTTGAGAAGCTGTTGCTGCCAATGGGGAGTTATGATCTGTTGATTTGCAGTGCCGACGGGTGAACCTGTCTGACCAAGGAGCTGTTGCTGAAGAGCATGACCGTTTGGTGGAGAAGGGTAATGAGACAACGAATTCTGGTGATGATGGTGGTGTTGAAGAGGTGGAAGAGGGTGTGGATGGTGATGGTTTACGTTTGGATTGTTGTAAATGGCATAACCTGGAGAAGGTGGAGGTGGCCCGACAGATTGCTGAGAACCTGGTGGACCGAGTACAGGGTGGTGAGGGCGAGACCAAGGGGACTGGTCGTGATGATTTGGTAGTTTATGTGCAATTC
>QLPF01000877.1:0-14766 GCA_003314045.1 Hygrophorus pudorinus
TCGAGCAGTTGGTGGTGTCTTGAGGTGGGTGGCTGAGTTCGAACTTGGTGGCTGAGGCTGAGTGCGTGCAGAAACAAACACACCCGTGGGCTGAACAAAGTGCAAAAGTCAGTCCACAGCCTGAAAAATCATCTATTAAGAATTGTAACTAGTATACTATGCAATATAATTAAAATACTAGTATATATATATACACCAGCTTAGCTGGCGGCTCGCGGCTTGGATTTTTGACAGCCATAGCCGCAAGCCGGTCCGCAGCCTTAGCCGAGCTGGTGACCGGCTGGCTAGAAATCGGCCCGGCTAGCAGCCGCAGCCGCAGCAACACTAAAGCAATGAGTAAGCATCAGATGATAGTAATCATGTATGAGTAATCTGGATGCGTGTAATGAAGAAATATAGAGAAAAGGTAAAGGAAAAGATAAAGGAATTGACATATCATGACATCACCCCCTCTTCAAGGCTCGTGTCCACATGAGGTTGGATTTGGATCATCTTGTCGAGTTCATAATTGGCAATTATCGACGGATGAGTTTCGTGAGGGTATGGGACAATTTTGGCCTTGTGGAGTTGTTTGGCGGTGAATAACGTAATGGGATTTCGGAGTTTAGTAGATAGGATATGTGTACATTCCTTCAGAATCTGGGGATGTCGACGGAAGAATGGAGAGAACAGTGGTGATTGCTCGAACAGAACCGAGTTCATATAGCCAAAGATATTTGATCTTGTGCAGTAGGTGGTTTGAACTCCTCAAAGACTTTTTCGATCCATCGTATATGCTTGCCATGCGAGATGGTTCGATGTTTACGGTCATGTCTGTGGTGATGTCATCGGAGTTCCGTTTTTCGTGACACTTTGTTTTTTTGTGGTTTATGAATTTGGGTGAGGCGTCAGTAGATGTCAGTATGAAGATTCTAGGGGGTTCTGTAGGGATGTTTTTCGTTCTTCTAGCTTCGTCGATTGTGGCTTGGAGATCAGTTAAGGTCTCAAGCGGTCTGAAAGGAATTTCTTTAAACGCGGTGGAATTGATGCGGTGAGGAGCATTGGAGTGTTTGCGATGGTACTCATCGATCTTTTTCTTCGCATTTCGTAGGTTCATCTCAGGTTCCCATGTGTTATGCTCTGTGGTGTAGTTTTTCCATTTGACGAGGTATTGGAGTTTTCCTCAATGGATCTTTGAGTCGATGATTTCTTCTACTTCGTACTCTTCTTCTCCCTCCACTTCTATCGGTCTCTGCGGTTGTTGTTGTTGTTTAGGAATAGTGGGGGAATTATATGGTTGTAATTTGGATGTGTTGAAACTATTGGTGATTTTAAAGTGTTTTGGTAAGTCGAGTTTGTAAGCGTTCAGGTTGATTTTCTTGGTGATTTTGTATGGCCCGAGTCGCTTGTCAGCTAGCTTTTTAGAAGGTCTGTTCTGATCGATGTTGCTTGCTTCTAACCATACTAAATCTCCTTCTTTGTACTCCGTCGCCTCCTTTCTACGTCTATCTGCATACTTCTTCATTTCATCAGCTGCCTTGACCAATGCGCTTTGCGCTTCTTCGTGTATTTTCTTCATCCTCTCTGCGTATTCTTTCACTTCTTCTGACTTGTATTCCCTAAGTGGTTCGAAACCCATTCGAGGATGTCGTCCAGTTTCTACGAAGAATGTGGTTTGTTGCGTAGAGGTATGAATTTTGTTGTTATAGGCGAATTTGGCCATTGGTAACCAATCAGCCCAATCATCTTGTCGGTGATTGACGAACATTCAGAGGTATTGTTCGAGTTCTTGATTGACCCGTTCGGTCTGTCCGTCTGTTTGTGGGTGATATGCGGTAGATAACTTGGTTTTGATGCCAAGTCGTTTGTTGAGTTCTTTCATAAGATTCGAGGCAAACTGTGGTCCTTGATCTGAAGTGATGGATTCGGGTGGTCCATGGTGTTTCCAGACGTTGTCTAGGTAGAGGTTAGCGCTTCCAATGGATGAAAGTTCTTCATTGGTAGGGATAAAGTGTGCTCTCTTTCCGTTTCTGTCGACGGCTACCATGATCGAGTGGTATCCCTTGCTTTCGGGGAGTTTGACTACAAGATCTACGGTCACATCTTGCCATGGTCTAGTAGGAATGGGGGTGGGTCGTAGTTTTCCCAAAGGTTGTTCGGGAATGATTTTGGATCAGTTGCAGGTGTCGCAACCTTTGATATAAGAGTCAATGTATTTTGTGAGTCCAGGCCACCAGTAATTTTGCGTGATAAGTTCAGTGGTTTTCCATTTTCCTGGATGGCCGGTGATTGGTGATTCATGGTAGAGTTTGGTGATTTTTCATCGGAGTTCTGGATCGTTGGGGACGTAGACTTTTCCTCTGTACAGGACCAAATCTTGCTCCATCGACCATTCTTCTGATCGTAGTCTTTTTGTCGGCGACCTTTTCAACTCTTCTACTGCTTTTACCACTGCCTCGTTGTACTCTTTGCTTCGTCTAACCTTCTTGAGGATATCCTGTTCTTCTGCTGCAATCAACGTGTGGCCCTGTTTCAAAGCGTTAATGGCAAAAAATCCAGGTTTCAGTAGAATCCTGTCTCTGTTATCATCTTCCCCCGTTTTAAGGTCCTTGTGTCTCGAGAGGAGATCTGGTTTTTGGTTTTGCTTCCTGGGTCGGTGCTTGAGATCAAAATCATATCTTGACAATTCTAAAGACCACCGTGCTTGTCTACGGTTGAGTTTGTGTTGAG
Organism: Hygrophorus pudorinus; assembly: GCA_003314045.1. Lineage (NCBI taxonomy): Eukaryota > Fungi > Basidiomycota > Agaricomycetes > Agaricales > Hygrophoraceae > Hygrophorus > Hygrophorus pudorinus. The sequence continues at coordinate 2,710 of QLPF01000877.1, forward strand.
TCATGAAGTATTTCAGATTATTGTGATCGGTTAGTATTTCGATCTTTTCATCTGCTCCTTCCAGGTAGTGTCTCCATTCGTATAATGCTCGCATGATTGCTAGCATTTCTCGGTCGTGGACGTCGTAGTTGCGTTCGACATCATTCAAGCTTTTGGAGATGTAGGCACAGGGGTGCCATTTACCATCATCACATAGCATGCTCAGCACACCTCCAGTAGTGTATCTTGATGTGTCAACTTCTACACGTAAGGGTTTTGTTGTGTCGGGGTAAACAAGTATCGGCTCGGTGGTGAATGCTGTTTTCATCTTTTGGAAGGCTTCTTCTTGTTGCACTTCCCAATCCCATTTCTTCTCTTTTCGCAAGAGTTTGTGTAGCGGTCTTGCAATCCTAGAAAAGCCTTCAATGGAGCGTCGGTAGAAGTTAGCAAACCCAAGGAAGCTTTGGAGTTGTTTAACTGTTGTTGGCATTGGCCAATCTTTTACTCCTTGTACCTTTTTAGGGTCCATGCGTACTCCGTTTCCCGATATTATAACTCCAAGATATTTGACTTCGTCTTGTTCGAAGAAACACTTCTGCGGCTTGAGATATAGATTGTTTTCTTGTAGTCGCTGAAGTACTTGTTTGACGATTTCTCGGTGTCCTTCTTTGGTCTTGGTGAAGATGAGAATGTCGTCCATATAGACTTCTAGCACTCCTGCGTTGATAAAGTCTTTGAGGATGGCGTTCATCATCATCTGAAATGTGGCCAGTGAGGTTACAAGTCCAAAGAACATGACCTTTGGTTCGAAGCTGCCTCTATTTGTTTTGAAGGCAGCTTTCCATTGGTCTCCTTTTATGCGGACGTTGTTGAAGCCCCATCGTAGATCCATCTTCGTAAAAACTTTTGCGCCACAAAGTTTATCGATGAGTTTGGGGATTAAGGGGAGGGGATAGTTGTTTTCAACAGTCCGAGAGTTGAGATATCGATAGTCTTGGGTTGGTCGGAGTTTACCATCTTTCTTGTCGACAAAGAAGAATGGTGCGGTTTGTTCGGATTTGGAAGGGATGATATATCCTTTGCGCAATTGTTCGTTGAGGAACTTGTCGAGTTCTTCTTGTTCTTTTGGCGACAATGGATAGATCTTCGACTTCTCTGGTTGGAATCCTTCTTTGAGATCGATGTGGTGATCCCATGGTTTGTTAGTTGGCATTCATTCCAACTGCTGTTTATTGAAGATGTCAGCAAACTCTTTGTAGTCTTCTGGCACTGCTTCTTCATCTGTTCGTTCGTTGAACTTCTGGTCTTAGTACCAGCTTTCGTGATGCGCCGCAGCGTTGACTTCATAGGCTTTCCAGCCTTCTTCTTGTTTCTCGACGTAGAGGAGTTCTCCAGGTTCGTTTAACAGCTGGAGATGTGGGTATATCTCTGGCAGGGAAAGCTGAGGCTGGAGGTGCACGAAGTGTGTGTATTAGAGGTATACTAGATATACTAAATACTATGCTTACCTGGAGGTGCACGAAGTGTGTGACCTCCAGATATGGTGAGTGTCACAATAAGGGAAGAGATAATACTATGGGGGACGTCGTATAATATATTGTCATTGTTTCTGTGGATTTCAGTAGTCGTCCCATTTGTAGAACAAACAAATACTTGTTCTGTTTTTTGTTCGTGTTCCAGGTCTCGTACTTCTTTCCAACATTTCTCTTCTCCTAGAGAATACCATGCTCCGTTGATATATTCTTCGTCGTTTTCTTCTTCTCCGTCAAATTCTAGAACATGGTCGGGAATGGCCCATTTCGATATCTTTTTGCTGGCCTTTTGTTGTGCGTGGTGTTCCGTTCCACATTCGGGGGCATCTTGTCATTGACATCTTTCCTGTTCTCCAATCGATCTCTGGGTTGTGCTTCTTGAGCCATGAGTGTCCAAGGATCATTGGTACGGAAAGTTTTGTCACTGCAAAGGTTATTCATTATTTATGCCCTTGATAGGACATTACCAGATCTATTTCCTCTTTGATTGATCCGTTTACGTTCTCGGTTCCATCAACATTGTAGACCAGGATGGCTTTCTCTAACCTTCTTGTTGAGAGTTTGAGTCTTCGTGCGAATCCTTCGTCGATGAACGTTGACGTCGCTCCACAGTCGAGGAGTGCATCGAGGTTGAAACGTTCTTGTCGATCCAAAGTTTTTAGCCCGATGTTGACTTTTGTCGCGGTCTTCGTGTCGATGTTTATGTTTCGAACATATTTCTTTTCTACAGATTTTATCAGTGGTTTTTCGATAAGGAGAAACATATCTTTCAGTTTCTCTGGTTGTGGTAAAGGTTTTGGTTTGGGCGGTGGTGGCATCGGTTCTGATGGTGATGCAATTGTTTTTGAAGGTGAAGTTTGTTTCGCGGGTCTATAAGGATAGTGTTTGATTAGTTTTCCTCCTTGTGACTTCCTTTTTGACCCTGCATCGCACACTTCATACTCTATGGTATCTTCTTCGTCATAGGTGTCGTCGAATAGTACTTTGTATACCATGGTCGCCTTTGGTCTTTTTCCTAGTGAAGATCCTGAGCAGGCTCGTGCTTGGCATTCTAATTTGTCTTCATCATCTTTCTCTTCTCGTTTCACTTCTTTTCCTACTTCTTTCCTCGCTACATTCCCAGTTCTGTTTACACATATCGATTGAGCAGATTCTGGTACATTTGGAGTTGATGAGTCTGTAGCTAGAGCTATCGACTTAGCTAAAAATCCGTATTTTGGTCTTTGTTCTTGATGTCCCTATTGTCATCGTTGTCGTCATTGTCCTTTCCGCTGCTATCTCCTCCTTGGAAGTGCCTTTTTATATCTTCATATGACATAGTCCTGATGTCGATCTTGTTCTTGCAGTCCCGCGCTATGTGACCTTGACCTCCACATCGGTAGCAGCGTTGTGTCTGCTTCCACGCCTTGGTCTTGTCGATCTCCATCGCGTTGGGATCTACTGTTGGGTATCTTGCGTTAGGCGCCCCTGCCGGTATCTCGACACTGTCGTAGGCTTTTGCCTGATTCTTCCATTGACCTGTCTTTGGGTTGTGTGTGTCTCTGTTCTTCTGAGCCCAAGGGTTCGTGTACCCCTGTCTCTGTGCTTGTGATTGTTGCAGGCGTCCCACGTCTGGTCTCTTTGTCATTGTACTATTTTTCTCGTAGACCCTCCATTGTCGGTCTAGTTTCATGGCCCATTTGTACCAATCTGAGATGTTTCTTGGGAGGGAGGAAAGGCTGTAGATTTTTTGTCTCAAGCCGTCATTCATGTTTTCTTCGAATTTCTTGACGAGGGCAGTATTGTTGTAGTCCGTTCTTTCGGCATGGACTCGGAACTCGAGGACAAACTCGTCAGCGGTCTTGTTACCCTGCTTTAGTTGTCCAAGTTTATAGTGTGCTGTGTGCTCTGCGTCGGGATCCACAAAGTTCTGTTTTAGTTCGTGGATGAAGTTATTGTAGTCGGTGTATGGGTAAGGGTGAAGGGGATTGGTGACATCAGCAAAGTGTTGTTTGATCTTCTCGATCATTATGTTGGCGTAGGGCTGGGATTTGCCCGTCATGTAGGAAAGTGCGAATATAATCTTCGCGTTATCATCGGCAAACTCGGCCGGCTTGGCAGAAATGTAGAGGGTGAGTTGCCATATAAAGGTCTCACAGTTGTCCATCTTCCCATTGAATAGGGTTGGTGGTTGCATCTTGGGCCCTTTTGGCGTAGGTGCGTGTGGTGCTGGTGCTGGTGCAGGTACAGGTGTGGGTACCGTGACATTGACGACCGGTGGTGCCTGTTGTGTTTGTTGAATGGTGTTAAGGGTGGCGGTGAGTGTGGCGATATTGTTGGCCATGATGGTGAAGGCGTTCATAATTGCTTCTTGATCCATTGTCGTCGGATCTCTGTGGTGGTTCTGTAAAAATTCCTTTGTTCTGTCTAGAAAGAAACCCTATCTGGTTGGATACAGATCCCGGTATGCTTTATCTTTCTCTTCAAGTACTTCTATTACTTGGTGGGAAAACTCGTACGCCTCTGCTACGAAGTTATGTGTGAAGACACTCCTGATTCTCAGTGCGGTGTGCGCTAGCTTGTCTTCGTCGGTATGGATGATCTTTCGGTAAGTGCGGATGATAATGTGTTGGCGGCAGGTTACTCATTGGATAGTTTTGGCTCGTCTATCTTCGAGGTAAAGAAAGTTTGATCGTTTGTGAAATTTAGGGTTGAGGGTGTACATCCACTAGGGATTAGGGTAAAGGGGTTAGCTTGAATCTACTGTTAGGGCGACACTATAAGGTGTCCCTACAAATGATAAGAGTGGTGAAGTTGTGTAAGAGGTAGTTCGTAAGAACCGAGGATGGTGTATAAGGCGAGAGGAGAGATTGGTTGTGAGTTCTGAAGACTGAAGGGTATGCGCTTTAGCGGTAATCCCAAGAGATTTGAGCTGGGGTTTCCAGTCAAACTCTGGTGCTTTTATAGGATGTATGACTAATACAAAGAATAGTATAGAATGTCATGGAATGAGGACACGTAAGCCCTGGTCTGTGTGTTCCGTTGGGATGATGTAACTATGTATGAGTAAACCGTCGGAACAATGAGTAAGCCGTCGGGATGACATATGAAGCAATGAGTAAGCATCGGATGATAGTAATCATGTATGAGTAATCCAGATGCGTGTAATGAAGAAATATAGAGAGAAGGTAAAGGAATTGATAAAGGAATTGATGTATCATGACAGTACACCTGTATGCAAACCAATGGAGGGAGGCGGTCAAGGCTGGTCAGAGCGCTACGGATGAGGTGAAGACACAGATCTCAGACCACCTGTTGAGGGAGCTGGTATGTAACAAAATCGGTCTTTTCCAGAACTGTAATGACCTCAACTTTAGAGAGTGGTGATGGCTGTTATCAAGGAAACGTCCACTCGGTACCAGCGTCCTGTACATGTACCCAAAATTCTTCTCAGTGTCCGGTTGGTGTGCATCCACGTGGTCGGGTGCAACATCTGCGTCGACATCGACTCTATCTCCTGTCAAGATAGGTGCCTTTTGGAAGACCCACACTATCAGGCTCGATCAGAAACACCGATGTTCGACCCTGGCAGTCCAAGATGGTGGGAAGGCGGCTCATCGACGAGTCGGTCAGTCTCAGGCGCCCAGGAAAGCCATGACGCATTGATCATCGTCAAGGTTGAGCCAGACACGGAGGAGAATGGGGAAACGGCTGGGACGTCAGAGGATGTGGTGGAGTTTGGGCAAGAGAAGGAGAAGGCTGGGAAGGAAGAGAAGAAAGAGAAGAAAGAGAAAGAAAGGGTTGTCGAGGCCGAGGTCAGGTGACAACAGCATACAGGGTGGGATTCACGCCAATGTGAACAGCTCCAGTGCCATCCGCCAAGTCGAGGGGGAAGCAGAGGGCTATTGAGTTGCCAGAGCCAACTTCGAGAGGAGTGAAGAGGAAAACCACCAATGAGGAGGAGGAGGACGTTGGCCAAGTGTCAAGGACGACAAAATGGCCGACAGTGGTGAAGAGAGAAGCAGGGAAGAAAGGCGGAGAGAAAGCAAAGAGGGTGATTGACGACGAGGATGAGAGGCGAGTGAAGAAGGCCCGGACGCAAGGCTCAACAACAGCCGCCCAGGACGCCGAGGTCGAAGAAGCTGTCGTGGGTCCCTGTCCCCACTGCGAACGACAGGAGGTGCGATGCGTCAGCAACCCGGGGCAGGCATGCAAAGCCTGCCACAAGAGCAAGGTTAGATGCCCGCTCTTCCAACATCAAGTAAAGACCAAGGCCAAGCCCTGCTGCAGCGTCAGGCCCACTACACCGGCGCAAGCAGCCACCAACAGCGACGGCGAGATGTTTGACTTCCCCATTGCCGATGTTGACAGTCCCCCCTCTCCCCTGTGTCCTAGTTGGTCAGAGTCTAGGGCCCATACACCCAAGCTGTCAACGTCTTCTAGTCAGCCCCCCGTGTCCAAAAAACAGGCACCGAAGGTTGCGAAACCTTTAGCACTGAGGAAGAAGTCGGCTCAGGCGCCTCGGTCGGCCACGCCAGGACCTTCAAAGCAGAAGGCCAAGGCCAAGACACAGGAGACACGAGAGGATGCATCCAGTGAGTGCCAAGCTAGCTACTTATCTTCAAGGTAACTGACATGAATGTGATAGAATTCCACATCATGATGCAGCCGGTCAGTGACTTCGCCCAGTACCTGCATCCCACCGATGTTGCAGTACTCCGGGAGGAGGTCACTGTACCATCGATGGTGGCCAGAATTAGGTATCTGGAGGCGCAGCTATCAGCAGCACAACGCGCATATGAGGCGCTCCGTCAATTCATCATGACGAAACCTTGGGATGGTGAGGGGGAACAGACGGTTGAAGAACCCCCTGTCATCATGGAGTCGTTCGGCTTCGCCCCGCCGCCGCTAGAGGGAGATATGGTGGTGCGCAAGAAAACAAGGGAGGTTGGAGTGGGGTCTGAGGTTGAGAGAGACGATGAAGTCGTGGCAGAGGCCTCAATGCGGGAGCCAACACCTCTACTAGCCGTCAACACTGCCGACACAATGTCGGCCGACAATTTACACCTAGCCCAGGGGCGCACACTCCCCCCTTCCGCAGCGACACCATCAAAGTACACACCGGAGCGTGATGCACCAATGTGGGGGTTTTTCCCCCCTCACTTTTCCCCATCCCCCACCCCCTCAAGGCCGTTCATTCAGACCGATGCAGGACTGTCTGCTACCGAGGCCGAGCAGCCCGCAGCATCCACCGAGGAGCCAATCGCCAGAGTGACTGAAGTCACCGACAAGCAGGAGAAGAAGTCACACCAAATGTTGAGATGGGCGAAGGAGTCGAGGAGTCAAAGGAGGGGATGAAAGCCGATGAAGAGGAAAAGATCAGTACCATGCCAACTGACGAGGCAATCGGCAGAGTGACTGAAGTCACCGACAAGCAGGGGGAGATGAATGTCGGTGAAGTCTCGCCAAAGGTTGAGTTGGGCGAAGAAGTCGAGGAGTCAAAGGAGGGGATGGAAGCTGAGGAAGAGGCAAAGACTGACACCATCATCGATGCCGAGGAGGCCACAGTGGCAGAGGCTGCCATCGCCACCGCGTCATCACCAGCGGTGCTCGTTTTCACTCCGACTGGCATTCAGGCCAACATGTCGACAAGTGACAAATTAGCGTTGGAAGCAGGGGAGATCAAAGAGTAGGGTGGGCATGAGGTTTGGCATCCGTCGGTCGGCCCAAAAAAAGTTTTTATTTGTGATTTTTTTTATTTGCGATTGACTTTGTCTCTTTTATTTGTATATCTATATAGAATATCATTCCTTGCTTGAAGGAATCAGGACTGGCATTGAGCAAATATTAAGGTCCAAGACATCTTTCCCCACAGAAGTATTCTGAAGTCAGAAATGTCTGAGATTGGGATTACCCAGATGGCCCAAGCATGGGCAGAGGGACATTATTATTCTTAATTACATCTTCCAAGGGATGCATGCAATGCAGACTCTAACTACGCTTCCTCCTCTTCGGTGCCCATGTGAGTACATCGGTCGCTTCAGCAATGACAGGAAGATGAGTTTCCATTGCCAACTTGTGCTTCACTCCAAGCTGAGACTTGCCTACACTACCCTCCCTCACCTGACTCATCATAGATCTTGTGTTGATCCTTTCATTCGCCCGATGAGAATCTGGACCCTGAGAGGCCGAACCGTGTTGCTGAATTGTCAGCTCGGCTACCATCGGCTCGGCTGTTATCGGCTCAGTCATTATCGGCATCCTATACCAACCAGTGAGCATCTGAGGATGGAGTTGGGCCTCAGGACCATCATCCACTCCATTTTGCCCCTTGACATATTCTGTTCTTAGGAGTTCCATCGTTCTGGTGAATATCACCTTAGCCTTGATGTCCTGCACCATGACCCAGTCATGAAGAACCATCAACTGCACCAAGCCGTCCATGTCGTCATAGTCCTGACCCTGATATATCCGAATCAGTTCCTGGATGATTGTCATGACATGACTTTTACCCCTATCTAGTTTCCTTTTTCGAATATTCTTTCATCCTATTTCGGACATTTACACAACCTTTAAACAATTGCCACATGGACATTCCCACCAATTCTTTTATTATATCTTCTTTGATCACAAGGCACAACAACTGCATTCCGCTCCGGACTCAGCCTGCCACATGGGAACTCCACCAATCTATTTCCATCCGCAACCGATCGGGTTTTGTTCTAATCCCCATTTGGACTAATGATGACAAGGCACACCATTCCCAACTCGCTTCCGGATTCTGGACCCACAAACGATCGATCACACTTCTATCGATTGATCACCAGATAAGCCTGACAGCCGCCAATCATTATTTCGGTTCATAGCCTTGCCCATAGCCTTGCCCATAGCCTTTCGATCACAAGGCTATCCCGCTATCCCAGTCCACAAACATGCACCGACCTCGTGCCCGATGATCACCTTTATTTAGTATATTCCTTTCTTCACATTTCCTTTCTCTCTTGTGCTATGCACATTATCACCTGATGATTGCCTGCAAGCCTAGCGCGTCCAATTTACGTCTCAATGTAGTGATACACAGCCACCTGTACCACTTAGTATATATATTGAAATAAACGAGTAACAGACTTTCCAGTCTGTTATCTCAGGATTACCACCATGTCTATGGGGCTTCCTTCTAAGATGGCTTTCTGACGACCTCTCTCCTCCCTCCTCCCTCTTATCCTTCTCCTCTAACCTTACGCTTCATCTTCTGGTCTTGTATCTTTACAGGATAATCAGTACTTTATTGTATTTGGTGTCGCCCTGACAATGATCATTCCCATTCCCAACGTCCACAGCTCTACAGTCGCATGATTCATCGTTGCCTTATGATCATCGGTCAGATGAGGTGCCGATAATCTTTTTCCAGGTGTCAAGGTTTTCAAACATCTTCATCAGCGGGCGGTTCTCAGCATATGACCAAGTTAGCCATCTCGGCTTGTCCTTCAGGCGCAAGACTGTTGTGACGACCGATGGCTGTGGGGAAAGGCTGTTAGCACAGTTGTTTGAGAATAGAAATTGTGACAAAAGTACCCAGTAGACTTGCAAGGCTCTTTGAAGATCCACAAGGGCCGGGACGATTGAGATCTGAGACAAATAGGATGCATTGCTTGTCGCCTCGCTTGGGGCCTTGTCACAGAGTGGGGGAGTAATGATGCCGTCCTGCAACTCGGCCTCGGTTATCAAGATTGGCATGGACTCATTCCATGCTGCTGGTATCACTTTCTCCACCATGCCTGATCCCACCTGATTGCCGTTGGTGATGTTGATGGTTGACTTCACCCTTGGCTTTGGTTTTGGCCTTGTCTGTATCGGCAATACACTGGGACCGGGGTCATCCTGCCTGAAGCCGATGATGGTCGGCCTCGGCTTTGAGGTGGGCATGTGCATTTTCTGACCATCTGCCATGCTGACTGTCAACATCAGACTCAGCTTTTGGATGACCAACAAACCTGGACCAATGACAGCTCTCCCTTCTTCTGCTTGCTTCTTCTGCTGTAAATTCTCCTCATCCAACACATCACAAGTGGTATATATGAGGGCCTTGAAGGCATCTGACCTGTCACCCGGCCATGTCATCCACAGATCAAATGCTTCATGATAGTCCTTTTTCAGTTCGAAGTGTTCAGACAAGTCTCGGTATATCAAGCTGATGCCGAGAGTCCACATCTGGATGACATCATAGCTGAATGATGCCTGGCCATTGTCCAAGAGGTGAGGAGCCCAGAGAAACCAGTCGATTGTTTCAAGATCACCACCATCAAATGAATCTGGCACCGACGACTGGTCATACTCCCATGACAGCCACTGGGGTTGGTTCTCCATCAGCTTGCAGACTGGTGTTCCCTCAGGCCACATGGAATACATGGTTAATATTGGCACGAGCATCGTGGCCTGGGATGGCTTGACCGACCTCGTATCTCTCCAATCTTTCAATCAAGTCTTGCCACCATGATGTCGGACACAATGTCCGAAGGAAATCGAATTTATTCGCTGCCTGAGCTGGGGCAATTCCAGTAGGCAGGATGAGGGACCCATCATGAAATGTTTCTACAGTAGGATGATTAGCAAGATCTTTCATCACAAACTGTCTGATAATACATACTTCGCATTGCAGCTCGGACATGTCTCGGCAGAACCATTGCCGAGGCTGGACCACCGACAATAGAGAAGTCGTGTTCCTCATCATCTTCCGACTGATTGTCATCATCAGACGACATGGGATCCTGCATACCATCATCCGACGACATGTCATGGCCGAATGTCACCTTTCCTTTCCCCTTTACATCCTCCCTTATGCTGTCATGCCCCATGCCTGCAGACTCTTTCCCAGGCCGAACTACCTTCCGGTTCTGGTTGACACTTGGCTTTTTCGGCAACAGCTGTGTCGGTATCCGTGTTGGTGTTGGTGTTGGTGTTGGTGTTGGTGTTGGTGTTGGTGTTGGTGTTGGTGTTGGTGTTGGTGTTGGTGTTGGTGTTGGTCATGGTGTTGGTTTTCTGTTGAGCTTCGGCTTGGGGGTAAATTGCAGTGCAATACCGACACTGCCATCCTCATCAATAATATTCTCCTCTGGTTCTGCTCTTTGTTTTCCCTCCTTCCTCTCGGTCAGTATCGGCATCGGTACCACTTTGAATCTTGCTGTGCCTGTTGATTTCTTCTTCAGCTTCATTTTGGTGTGTGATGGCGGAGTGGTGTCACTTTCCTCCTGATCGGTCGTCTCTTCCTCTGACAGTGCTTTCTGTTTCCCCTTCTTCTTCTCAACCTTTGACAACCTGGCTTCTGCTGTTGATCAACGAGGCTTTCTATTTCCCTTCTCAAGGTCCTCCACCTGGAATCTGCTGAACTGGAACGGTACCATCTTCACAAGCTTCCCATCTTGTCAATGATCAATCACTCTCCTGACATGTTGGCCAGCCATCTTGGATGGCTCTCCGAGCTTCACATCCTCAGGCAGAAACTCCTTATTAATCAGGGAGTCAATATCATCAGTTATCGCCACCCAGGGCACTGTTGCCTTTGCATGCCCAGAACCAAACCCTGTAGATGGGACAACCTTGAGATAATCGGCTTCAGACATCGTGTTCAAACTCACTATAGTGAGCTCTGAGATACACCCGAATAAGTCCTTCTGCCAGGCTAAACTCGGCATGTGTTTCCTCATCGGTCGGGCATCATTGGATTCATCTCCCGAGTCCCCGTCGGCATGGTCTTCATCTGTCATTATCAAGGTGTTACCTTCCGCACAAGCCTAACCGACTGATGGAACTCACTGAAATATGACTGGGCATATCTTGTCCAGTGCCTCATCAGGCCGGCCTCTGTCTCCCACTTTGGATATGCCTCGGCAAAGGCTTGGTGGTTGGGATTGTCTCCAAATTCATGACTGGTATGTCTGTTAGCTATCCAGTGATATCCTACATATAGGGCTACTCACGACGCGAATGAGACTGTGCCAGATGTGTCCACATGAGCACTCAGCACGAGGATCTTCATGCTGAGCTCTCAGTGCATCTGGGTTGAGAACTCCTTCATGTATTTTCAGCCGTACTTCTCAGCAGCCCTATACAAGTTCATGTTGTATAGTTATATCTGTTATCTTGGCCTCTGAAAACTTACACGGCCTGAATCTCTTTCGGCGGCATCTTCTCATTCCATTCCCGAGCGGTATCCTCACATTTCCGTAATTCGGCTTGTGTGAGGGAATCACACACCATCTTCAGGCCAGGTTGATACTTGGTGAAATACCCTGATGTCCCAGGAATGGATCCCGAAAGATTTCGGACCTCCTCTTCTAGCTGCTCCTTTCACTCATAGGCCACCACATGTCGGTATGAAAATTTCCGTGTCTTCACCAACTTCTTTTCCTTCCTCTGTCGTCCATTATTGTACATCCATGTCTTTACTCTCTGAGTAGTATGATCAGTGACAGAGTCTGCCAAGTGAACAATCCATTACTCACCTTTCCTTTGCGGCTTTGTCAAGTTCGGCTTTTCAGCCAGTATTGCATGGGCAGCTTTTTTTATG
>QLPF01000881.1:0-22486 GCA_003314045.1 Hygrophorus pudorinus
ATTTTCTAGTCTTGTATCTTTAAGGGAAGGCCAGTACTTAGTTGTATTTGGTGTCGCCCTGACATAGGTGGCTTTGGGCAAAATAAGCTTTACATCAGATTTGTGGTCAGACAAGAATCTCTGTTCTTATCTGTGTATCACAGCCCATTGGTTATCACGAAACTGTCAAACTGGATGCCTGGAATTGCAGTGTGCTCTCATTGCATTCCATCATGTAACAGGTTGGCATGATGGGGTGAATCTTGGATGCATCACGCTTGCGTTATTGGATCGTGCCGGAGTAACACACTGTGTAGGTTGTTGCACAATTCTGTTGACTGTGCTGATGAATGTTGACAGTGTGGCCATTTCACATTGGACAATGCAGAAAACAATACCACCATGATGGTTGAATTGGCTCGGTTGCTGAATGTGCGAGGTGTTGTGTTTGACTACCAGGATAACCGCATCATGTAAGTCATGATTGTCTCAGTTTGTGCAGATATCAATCTCCTTATATGTAGGTGTTTCCCGCATATAATCAACATATGCTGCCAGCACATTGTGGCTGAGGTCACAGATGCAACCTTGGTTGATGTGGATGCATTGTTCAATCCTGCTGCTCTTCATATGAATCCTGATGTTCAGACTTTTGATGAGGCTGTCATGCGTGACCCCATAGCCCTTGGCAGAGTGGTTGTTCATACCATACATGCCTCAGGGCAACGTCGTGAACATTTTCGGTCAGTTATCAGGGAGGGAAACAGTCAAAAGTATTTCTTTCTTGGTGACCGTGTTGACATCATTGTCCCTGATTTGCAGCTGCTGTGTGATGTGAAAACACGATGGGATTCAATTTTCTTCATGATTAGTTGGCTTTGTGTCATGCAACCAGTAGGTCTCAGTACCCTGCATGATTGTGTCTACTAATTGGAATCCATCATGTAGGCTGTTGATCACTTTCTTGCATTGCCAATCAACAAAGACTTGATGCATCACCGGCTGAGTGATGCAGAGTGGACTGTCCTTCAGGACTTTGAGGCGATTCTTGTGGTATGTTATGTTCTTGTGATATTTGTCAAGCACTTACTTGTGTTGCAGATTCCACATAAAGTGCAGCAGACAATGTCTTGTGAAGAGACTCCTGTTCTGGCTGGCACTTTGCCAGCATTTGAAATGTTTATGACAACATGGGAGTTACTGGGTCAAAAACATGCACGTCTCAAGCCGTTCATTGACATTGGCCTGTTTTGGGCACAGAAATATTACTGTCATATGGATTTAACTCGTGCCTACATTGTTGCCATGGGTATGTGTCTTCTATGCTCATCATGCCAGGCTGATTATGGAATTAGTGATTAATCTATGTGTGCAGATGTCATGGATTCACAAGCATTGGGAGACAGATTATGTCAACAAGGCAGAGCAAATTCTCGTGGACTTGGTGTGTGCTGTGGTCTATTTATCTTGGTGCAATCTCACATTCAGGTTTTTTGCCATAGCTGATAGAATATCATGGACAACCACAATCACTAGCACATGTTGCTGTTGCAAAGAATATATCATCTCATCAAGGTGAAAAGTGGGAGAGTCTTGATGCTCAATATGGCTTAACAGACATGTTTGATGAACCTTCTAGAACTGCCAATGGGATGACAGTAGGGGAGGAATATGGGGCATATGTCAATGCACCATTATCTCTCAAAGGGACATCATTGATCAAATTTTGGGAGGTATGTTGTGTTTTATTATCTTTATGCTATACAATTAAAATGTTACTGGCTAGATGAATGAGCATAGCTTCCCAACTTGGTTTTATGTGATCCTTGATTATATTCCCATTCAAGCATCTGCTGTGCCAAGCGAACGAGTTTTCTCTTCTAGTGCACAAACAGACACTGCTAGGTGAAATCGTATCAAACCAATCTTGATGGAGTCACTTCAGATGTTGAAGTTTGGTATGTTATCTTACTATATCTTATTGTTATCTCTTTATTTTATTGGAATGTAGATATGAAGAAATGTCGACTTGATTTTATGCATGGTTGGATAACAGATGATACACTGATGGCTGAAAAGGCAGAGCCAGAGAGTGATTTGTTGGCAGAATTGTTTGGTGATGACTCAAGTGATGTGTTTCTTCATCTCATGGATATCCTAGGTGATGAGGAGGATTGTGTAGTTTGAAGTTTGAATCTGGCAATAGCATGTGGTTTCTCAAACCTTGTTTGAAATAAGTTTGAAATCAGCTTAGCTGCATCTAAGCTGACTGAGCTGTGGCTTAGCTGTGCACCAGCTAACAGCTGGCTGTAGCTGGCTTCAGCTGGCTGAGATCAGCTCGCAGCTATCTTAGCTGGCTGGCAGCTAAGCCAGCTGGGGCAACACTATTGACGGGTATGGGTGCGGGTAGCTGAAAAAAAAACCTGCAGTAAACCCATGCTATACACTACTCATTACAAAAGAGCATTCAACACTCAGGTAAATGTTTTATTCACATGTATACTTTAGAGAATCAGTTCTAACATCTCATTGATGGGTAGGCTTGTGAACAATTGAATGAATGGATAGGTGGATTTGAAACTATCTTGAAATAAATGACCCAAGGTAACTTCAACTGGTTTTTGCACACCATGTTGTTTCTCCACACAGTGCTAGCAATTGAGAAACAAAAGACTAGGGATGATGAGGAGAATGATAACAATGGTGATGATGATGATGATGATGATGATGATATAGACTAGAAGTGTATAAAATATGTATGTATTTGTAATTGGTCTCGATGAAATTTTCTGTGCTATAACATGTATGTATATATATATATAGCTTGTATAGTAGCAAGCCAAAGTGAATAACAGTATGAAGATGATTAACACAGCCAGGAGTCGCCAGGAGTCTACCAGGAGTCTACCAGGAATAGGTAAAATCTACAAGGAATCTACAAGGAATCTACAAGGAATCTACCAGGAACAAACCAGGAATAACCCAGGACTCTACCAGGAATGAACCAGGAATGAACCAGGAATGAACCAGGAATGAACCAGGACTCAGCCAGGAATGAGCAAGGAATGGACCACATTGTGACCAGGAATGACCAGGAATGAGCCAGGACTGAAAAAAACTTCATTCCTGGTCCAAGTCAACTTTTTTTAGAATCTAGGAGGATTCTACCAGGAATCTGCCAGGAATTATGTTGTCCTGGTAGGAGTCTACTAGGAATCTACCAAGAGTCTACCAGAATCCTGGTGTCCTGCCAGGAATCTGCTAAGATTACTGGCCAGTGTAAAGTATTGCCTCAGGGTAACATTCATAGTTCTCGTATCTGTTGTTCATCTCTAATATTTTCCCATAGGGGATTATCATATCATTGACTACAATGCATTGAATGATCAAATCACATCCTCTGAGCAAACCACATGCTCCTCATGTTTCCACAGTAATGTCATGGCATGTGATGGCCCTATGTGTGTCTTCACAGGGGCATGTGGTGGAAAATGTGATGCAGCACATCTACTCCCCAGAAGCAAGGGCGATGAGGTATGTATCTGTTATCATTGTTCTATGTTGCTGCCTGGCTAAACCTCTCCCAGTACATTACCACTGTTCTCTGAGATCGTCATGACTTGTACGACCCCCTAGAACCTCAGAATCTTGGCATCAACTCTGTTGAGAACAGGATGTTGTTGAGAAAGGATCTCCATGCATTGTTTGGGCTTGGGTTCAATGCTTTCCTAAAGGTACTTGAAGTAAACATAAATTCTGATATTTTCTGAATCTGGTGATCTCTATAGACCCCCAACTTTGCTTTGGAGCCCTAGGGTTAAGGTGGGTCCAATGCCATCTAGTCACATCACATTGCATTATTTGGAACCAAACACTGGCAACCTTCTATTCCTGCAACATGACGCACAGATGACTGGTACGGACGGATCGCCACCATCTACTATTGTCCTTGACTACATGTATGGTGTTGCTGCCTATCAATGCTAGGGCAATGGACATGACATCAGGGAGGTGATGAAGTGCCATTTTACTGAGCACTATAAATCCATACACATACCCACCCTGCCACCCTCTTCATTCTCAAGTGATGGCCATAATTCCACAGAATCTCATGATGAAGATGGTGAATATAAACCCAGTAGACAACCGACAGGGAGAAATCACACCTCAAACATGTCAGATGGAATACTTTGTGTGATGGATAATGTCCTTAGACTCTCCATGTTGCTCAAGGGAACAACTCCTGAATTGGTGGCTGCAGAGAGACAGAGGTGAGAGGAGGTGGAAGAGTTACATGCCAAGGAGGCTAGTCAAGTGAAAGTGCAGCAGTAGATGTGGGGCTCCTCATGTGTTCTCTTTTACCTCTTGGCTGTTTTGAACTCGGAGGTTAACCAGAAATATTGAATTCCAGTCAAATGCAAGCTATACAATAAAGACTACAGTTGATGAGAAACAGAGGTTGGTGGGTCCAAGGCAGTGGGAGCAGAGGCTGTAGTCCCCATCTGCACACATTTGGTTCTCATTTATACACTCATATATAATATTCTTCTGAAAACTATGAATAGCATCATTTACATCTGCACAGACTCGTTGTCCAGTAGTTCATGAGATAAGATTACTCCAATCGGTTCTATAATCTGATGGGGGAGTAAGATATCTTGAGACATCAGGGACAGTGTTCTGTGTGACTTTGGAGACATGTGGATCAATTTCACTACTATGCTAGGTTTGTGAACAACGGGACAATCCTTGTATGTGTCCATAGTGGGAAGAAAAACCGCTGTTTAAAGGTGGTTGAACCACTCTGAATCAGTAGATAGAATCTTCAAAATCAGTAGTATGTCCACTGATCACTGAAAAAAATCAGTGGTCTCCGTGACCACTAAAAGGATATTTTTCACATCTGAAAATGAGGGTTATACATGCTGTATTTCAATGGCTTCCAACTTGATAATAAGGGTATAAAATACTTAGCCTAGCCGCTGACCGGAAGGTATTTGTGTATCTATTTTTTTTGTACCCCTTCTAGCTAACAACCTTTGACAAATACTACAATGTTTCAGTTGGCAATTATAATAGTGTTCAGGCTAAGATCTAAGAGCCGACAGCTAAGCCTATATATATCTAAGTACATAGCATTTATAAGCTAATTTGGGCTGCCAACTGAGTTTTGTATTTTGTTCAACCCACAGGTGTGTCACATGTGTGTATTTTCGCCCACTCAAACTCAGCCACAATCTTCCAACCTCACCAACTGCTTGAGACAGCAGTAACAGCAGGCAATAGAGGTGAGTAACAAATATATATTACTGTCTGAATATGATGTATATTGATTGCATAGAATTATGGGGTTGAACACAGCAGAGTCATGTTCAACCCCATCAAACTCCCACACCACTACTCATGCCCTCTTGCATCCAAATGCAAGAGGGCCACACCACCACCACTCACCTGCTGTCCTGCTTCAAATACAAGACAGCCATGTCGTCTGCTGGCACCCCACCCCACCCGCCATCTTGCTTCAAATGCGAGCAGTATTGCTGTTGGTAGGCCCACCCCACCATGCCCATCACCTGCCACACTGCCCAGGTCGTGTCACCACTGACCATCTGCCACCACCATCCATGCTGTCTCATGTCACTGGCCACCACCACCACCTTCACTCTCTTGCATGCAAACGAGTAGTGATGCCAAAGTTCAGTTCAAACCGGAGCTGAACCGGACTGGAAGTTCGGTTCAGGTTCGGGGTGAAGCCCAAACTAGACTGGAAGTTCAGTTCGGGGTTCAGGCAATCCCAGGTTACCCAAACCTGGTTCAAACCTGAACCTAAAGCCAATTTTTGGGTGACTTTTTTGGACCTAAAAATGATTCTTGACCCCAAAGATTGTGATATTTGGGGTCAATAAGGACTGTATATTGGTATACTTTTGCCACTATGAGTGTCACCACTAGTGAGTGATATTTAATATGTCTGAATTTTGAGTCTAGTACTAAAGTTGCTATAACTTGGTCAATTACATGTATATTGGATTTAGCCTTGTGGATGTTTAATACTATGTATGTATATTAGCTAGGATTTTGATACATCAATTTAGCCTAATTTCATGATCTCAAAATTGACACTTTTGGGGGGTACTTGGGCATTTATTGGGTCAAACACCTATAGAAATTGCACTAGGCTATTTGGTAGTGTGTCTCACTCTTCTTAGTATATTTTAATACTAGCTGGTGGTGGTTAGAACTTGTTGTGACAACAAACTGACAAAATAGTACAGGTTCGGACCTGAACTAGACTGTTCCAAACAGTTCGGAAGCAGTTCAGTCTGTGTTCGGCCTCTAGATCGAACCAAACTGATGGTCCAGTTCAGGGTTCGGCCAAAAGGGCCTGAACCGGACCTGAACTGAACTTTGGCATCACTAAGCCATGTGTGTGTAATTTTTGCACACACTCAGCCTCAGCCACTGAGTTTGAACTCAGCCACCCACCTCAAGACACCACCACCCGCTCGAGACAGCGGTAACCACAGGCCAACCAAGCTAAGTAACTTATTTATTACCATTTACAGCTGTTTGCGTATTGCTTGTCAGTATGCGCGGAATTTTGTCTAATTAGAAATTTTATGACTTAGCCAAATTTTCATTATTTACTACTACAACCCATGTCACCCAAAAAAAAAAAAGTCTCGAAAATTAGCTGCCCTCATTGAAAACTTATTGGACCCTCCTACCTATAATGATGCTGTCCATAATTCATCCTCAGAAGATTCTGATGATCCACCAGCAAACATTATGGATCGTTACTCGCCGGATATCCCTGCACCAGTAACTCCTGTTCCCATTCAAAAAAAGAGACCTCACAAGTCTGGAAGCACCCCAGGTATGTGCCCAAGGTATCTTTCACATTGAATTTATTAGTTTACTCTACTACCTAGCTATTGACAT
This sequence comes from Hygrophorus pudorinus, assembly GCA_003314045.1. Lineage (NCBI taxonomy): Eukaryota > Fungi > Basidiomycota > Agaricomycetes > Agaricales > Hygrophoraceae > Hygrophorus > Hygrophorus pudorinus. The sequence continues at coordinate 6,922 of QLPF01000881.1, forward strand.
TGACCCAGTGACTCTAACGACAATCACTTATCTTCTTGCAATATTCTCAGCAGCAGAGATGAAGAAGACGGCCAACAAACATACTCCGAAGAGTCAAATGATCCAACTCACTGCAGAGAATACCTGGAGCACAGTCAAAGCCCAAATCTTGGCCAAGATCATACTCATGATTGCTCCTATGGAAATCCACATATCTGATTACAATATCATGTGTTACATCCCTCGAATACTTCCTAAACCCGGCATGTTGCTCAGCTCAGCCTCAGAGTATTCTATTCTACTCCAACGTGTTGGGAAGATGACAAACAAAGATACAACTGTCAATATTACAGTTACACAAGTTCAAGATCCGGCCGAGGCTAACGGCAACAACAACAATAACAACGAAAATGACAAAGGTGGACAAAAGACAAAGAAAGGCTAGTGACGCTCCCTGGGAACATTGGCAAGAACAATAAGATGCACGCACTTCGAGACCACTGGAAATGCCCCAAAAAGTAGCTGTCGTGCCATGGAACTCGCTGTTTTGTCAATTCTGATGGAGAACATATGCCGCTGAGCCACAAGATGTTTGATTGCTGGGCTGCCACAATGGTAAGTTGTTCATGATTTTTTATTTCTTTTCTTACAACAAGTGGAACAGCTGAAGGGCAAGGAATGCACAACATTGGAGAAACCACCAAACCACAAGCTTTTCAATGCACCATCTTCTCGCTTGTCTCCCATTCTTCAGTGCCATCTTGAGCTCCAAAAGCCAGCTCCAGCTCCTGTGGCCCCTGCAGCTCCCGTCTTCAATTTCAGCATTGGAAATGAGGTTATTGATTTCTTCTGTCCAGTCATTACCCCGGTTGCTGTGTTCACCATCACTCCACTTTATGACTTGGATTGTCCCAGGCTGCTGCAACCATCACATCTTCCAGGCCAGGACATACTATTGGCACAGTTTTGTATGCAGTACAACTTGGCCCAAGGTGTTCTTGACAAGCTAGTTGAGAACTCGTACACCCAGGCCCAAACACTTCATTTCATAACCATACCGGAACTAAAGGAAATGAAGTTCAAGTTGGGGGAGATAGCGGCACTGCACAAAGCTGTTGATACGTGGTTGGTTATGTAGCAGTGTTATATTGTTTCACAGTTTTTTTGCTACCATTTTGTTGTACCACATATGCTCTTACAGTTGCCATGTCATTTTCTGAGATAAACAGACTAAATGACAATACAACAACTAAAACAACAAACAGACCATAGAACGAGCATCAAAATGTTCAGGCAAGTACAGAAAAGATCATGAGAAACCATCAAAAATATCCAGCATGTTGAAAGTACCCTTCCACATCTTCAGGTGTAATGATATCTAAAACTTCCAGCATGTCATATAGAATCCCATCACCCTCCATCACGCCATAATATTCTTGATGACGGCAAATGAAATGCTTGATTTTCAAGAAGGCCTCTTCAATAGGATTCAAGTCAGGTGAATAGGGCGGAAGATATTCAATATGGACTCCAAATCGATCTGCGAGTTCAACTATGTTGTCGCTGTGATGGATCTTGGCATTGTCCAGAACAAGCACTCAGTGGGCCAGGGTAGGCAGAGCACTTGTGAAGCTAGAGACAATTGTTAGCATAGATAGACAATATCTGCTAGAAAGTTACTTACAACAGTAAATTCGAGCCACTCCAGAAAAACCACTCTCGTCAGGGATCCCTCAACCATGGTACCAGCAACAAACCCATCAATGGACAGAAGTCCAACAGTAGATGTACAACACCCTCGGACGAAAGGCTGGGCCTTGACTGCATGCTGCCCCCTCTTTGAGCGACCCCATTGTCTTCCAACAGTCCTTTCATCCTTTGACACCTCATCCAAAAACCCCAATTCCTTGGGTGTGTACTGTGCCATGCAACGAATGAAGTTGATCCTACGATCCTCATCTTGTTCGATTGCAATGTGACTGAGACACTTACAGCTGATGCCAGAATGAACAAGTTCCTTGTGGATAGTGGTATAGTTGATGGATATGAAGCGGTTGGTTGCTAGAAGTTGAAGGAGCTCGTCAAGAAAGTAATCGGGGTTTTGTGAGATGAGGGTTGTGAGGTACTGTACATCATTGTGGTTGAGCGCTCAAAGACAACCAGCAAGTGATTTTTTTGGTCCGATGACATCACCTGTTTCGTGCCAGAGCTTTAGTACACGATAGAAAGTCCTGTCACTAAAGCCACAGCAGTCAAGGATGTGGTCCAGCAAGAGTAATTCTCTTTCGTGCAACCGGATTGCAGCAATCTTCACATCGTGGCTGATTTTATGATACATGAGTTGAGGAGAAAATGAAAATTTGGCTAAGTCATAAAATTCCTAATTAGACGAAATTCTGTGTGTACTGACAAGCAATATGCAAATGGCTGTAAATATATACAGTTATAAAGAGAGTTGAATGCAACTGTTCAGATGGTGATATGTTGGCAGAGTATCTTGGTGAAGATTCCAATAAGTTGTTTGATAGGTTAATGGAAGTACTAGGAGATGTGGAAGATGAAGATACTGTTTGAATATATACCTTTCAAACCTACATCAAGGTGCTTTGAATCAGCTTATTGCTGGCTTAGCTGAATTTCAGCCAACTTAGTTGACTGTCAGCTTGGAGTTGACTGGAGTCAACTGAAGCTGGCTGGTACCAGCTGTCAGCTGTGGCTGATGAAAATTTGTGAAATTAGCCAGCTCAAGCTGCAGCTGTGTCAGCCAGCTTGCAGCTAAGCCAGCTAGACCAACACTACTGCTGTCAGTGGGTTTGCTAGTCTAATCAACCAGTCATCATTGATTTGCTCTTTGCAAATACTTTATGTTCTATGTTTAAAGCTGAAATAGCTTCTTGTTGTAATTCATTTGTATTGGCTACTGGCCTATACAATATTCTATTGCTGGAATTAACTTCAGACTGTTTAGCAGCCTCAGTGGTTATTTCCTGCAGACTAGCAGGTCAAGATGCATCGGATGTATGTGTGGATTCCCCTGTAGTCAGAGGGCTTATGTATGGGCCAATCAGCACTATAGTGCTCACAGCTGGTTTAGCTGGTAAGGCTTGCTGCCTGCTGGCCTTCTGACACTCTTCCAAAGCATAATCTTTATTATAATCAGATCTTATCTGATGTAATTCAGTTAGATAACTGTTGTATTAGGCCTCCATAAGGTCATCTTGAGCTTCCAGCTCATCTATACACACCTGTAATGTGGATTTGCCCTTTTTCCTTGTAGCTCTGTGCTGCTCCATATCTGTATGGACTTTCGATTCTAAATGGTCAAACCATCTATTCATTCAGTTTTTAACCAGAATGTCTATCAGGTCTATTAGACCCTCAGTTTGATTGGCAACTATACTGGTTGCTGATCCACCACCTATTGAAGGTGTTTTCCTATGCGTGGGCGAGTTGTATACCAATGGTATAGGGGGCACTCTTACACTTTCCAAGTGCCACGACTGGGGAGCCAGTGTCCGTCTATCTACAGGGGATTGCTCCTCTCTCCTTGGGTTGCTCTGACCGAGGTCAGAATATTCTTCTGCATCACTGCAGGCAATAGGGCTGATAGCCCTGTGAGCTGATTCCAGGAATTGCAAGACATTATAAGTGGGGTCTCGCTAGAGGGGTGTACATTCAGTAATAGGGTGGTTTACGTCCCGTAATTGGGATGGGCTCCCATGTTGGGATGATCTATGGGACCAGCTTGACATCAGAGTTGTCGGTTTCAATTATCGACAGGATTTGTCTTTGAACACACTAGACTGTGTGCATTCCGAATCATACTATTACAATTAGGGTTTAACAAGGGTATTTCACAGGTACGGATTTGGTACACCGCACCCGTACCCGTGGACACCGTACCCTTCGCGGGTAAGGGTACATACCGCACCATATATAACCGTGGTATTCACAAACACCGCGGTATACCTTATACCTGCGGTATTTGTGATACATTAATTGTATTCTACTGTAGATAATGTCCATTCTCACCTCGCGAACACAGTGCACACGTCAATTGACGTGGCGTGCATGGTTGCGAGGTGGTGAGGATGTGTTATATAAACAAGACCGCTGTCTCACTTTTGGGGTGAGACGGCGGTTGGGGGTGAATGATGAAGCCGCCGTCTCGCATTTGCGAGCGAGACGGCAGGTGGTGGTGACGAAGAAGCTGTCTCGTGTTTGCGAGCGAGACGGCAGATGGTGGTGACGAAGAAGCTGTCTCGCATTTGCGAGCGAGACGGCATGGGTAGTGAGAAACGAGACCGCCGTCTCACTTTTGGAGTGAGACGGCGGTTGGGGTGAATGATGAAGCCGCTGTCTCATGTTTGCGAGCAAGACGGCGGGTTGAGGTGGTGGTGGATGACGTTGAAGCTGTTAGTGTAGATAGGTAATAGAATTGCAAGTTTACTCACCTTTGCGCAGCTGGGGTAGGCGCACCACCACCAGCTGCACCCGAAATCCTCCTGGGACACGGTCCCCTGCTATAATGCTGTGTTCGGGTCAGTGATCGTTGAAGAGGTGGTGGTGGGTTTGCAAGCGGTGACGCGTCGTTGGTCCTTGCCCGGGTATGGTGGTGGTTGCTGTTGGCTGGTGACATGTGTGACATCAACTAAAATATAAAAAAGTAAGTCAAAATAAGTTGAAAAAAACCCCTACCGACAGCAGGGAATATACCCACTGAAAACCCGTATACCGCAGTGTCGGGTCGCGGTATGGTCAAGGGTACAAAATCCTGAGACCGTACCTGTACCCACCATACCCGTGACCATGACACCGCGGTGTTACCCTTACCCCTGTTAAACCCTAATTACAATATGCTCTACAATTAACTATTACAAGCTTATGCAAACTCAACATTCAGTATCCGTTATATACGACGAGAGTAGCACTCAAGCCATTTAGGCTTTTTTTCATGTATATTTGATAAAATCCCTTTAGGGTGTTATTTTTTGTAGTCTAGATTCTAACCGGGGTACAGCTTAAGACTATGTAGGGCAATCAATGTATCTAACCTCATAGGAGGCTTATGTGTGAGCACAGTCAATGTCAAAACCTTTTTTAGAGGTTGTTTAGCTATGAAAAAAAGTATAAATATGATAGTATATGCTATTTATGAGGTTGTAGTAGTTGTATATATGATAAAGAGTGTGCAAATTGGATGGCGTAATATGGCTTGTTTGTATGTGTGTACATTGTGGCATATGTCCACAGTAAATAAAGATAATAAAGATAAATGGAAATTTGAAGAAAGTAAACAAGGAATCTTTGATTCCTTACATCTCTCTGCCCACTCATATTATCCACCAAGTCATCCTTGGTGATGCCTGGAAAGGAGGAAGGGTAATGCCCCAGTCCTGATACAAAAATCAAAAGCCTCTGAGAACTTGTCAAGGTTGTCATGGAGGATGGAATCATGGACTGCCACTCAGGCTCAAAGAGGCTGTCAAATAACTCCGTAGATAGTGAACTGCATAGGTAACCCCTGGGTACTTTCAGCTATACCCAGACCTGCACCGGCATGTACCTGTACCCATCACAGCGGGTACAGGTAAAAGCCTGGGTACAAGATTTTATACCCTGGGGTCACCCATGTACCTGTACTCGTCACAGGTGACCCACAGGTCTCTCACTTAGCTGACTACTACTAGTACATGTATTATAATATATATAATATGTTTGGTGGGTAGCATAGGGCTACCCACTCTCTGTTGTGTATGGTACATGTTAGAGGTGGCTGCAAACGAACACATTGACTTGCATTTGCATGTGAGACAACAGTGGTGATGGGCAGGCATGTGGTGACGTTGTGGGTGGTGGGGACACATTATGTGTCATGTGGTGACATTGTGGGTGCCAGGGATGTGTTATGCATTGTGTGGTGAGGGAATGTGGGTGCTGGGATGTGTTGTGCATTGTTTTGTGGGGTTGTGGGTGCCAGGAGATCAGAGTGGAGGATGTGCACGCGGCTGTTGGTGGCACAAGAGCATGTGTGGCTAGAGCAGATGTGAGTTTGTCAGTGTGTACAGGCCTGACGGGGCTGCAAATACCACACATTTGTGGGGGACCAGAGTGTGGGTGTGGTGGTACCGGAGATGAGTTGGGTGGGCATGTATGTCATGGTGACACTTGGATGTGTCATGTGTTGTGTGTGATGTTGTGGGTGCCAGGACACATTATGCATTGTGTGGTGGGGTTGTGGGTGCTGGGACACATTATGTGTCATGTGGTGGGGGGTTGTGGGTGCTGGGGATGTGTTATGCATCATGTGGTGGGGTTGTGGGTGCTAGGGATGCATTATGCATCGTGTGGTGGGGGGTTGTGGGTGCCGGGACACGTGTGTGATGTTGTGGGTGCCGGGACACATTGTGTGGGATGTGTGTGGGTGCCAGGAACGTGTGATGTGTTGAAGGGAGGTGGTGGATCAGGATGGGAGTTGAACACGATACTCTTGTGTTCAACTCCCATAACTGGTCTACAGATTTGTTGTTTATCATTAGTAGTTGTTTACAAGACTGTAAGGAACTGGTTTTACCCTATTCCTTCATTTATTCCCTATTTTACCTTAATTACCGGTTTCGGCATATATACTCTTTATTTACACTTATTTATGGCAACTATACTTTAACTCGTACCATACACCAGTAGCACAACCTATCTAAATGGACAGGTACTGTGCATCTGGTGAACTGAGTTTAAGGTAGTTTATAAAGACAATCTATATATTACTCACCTTTTTGTGCCTGTGGTTACTGCTGTCTCAAGTAGTGGTTGGTAGTGAGTAGTGGCAGCTGAGTTTTAAATGTGGAACAGTGAGCAGAATATTTGACACACCTGCGGGTTGAACAAAATGCAAAAAATTGTTACCCCCTTAGAACTCTAGCCTCACTATAATAACATTACATATACCAGTAAATAATATTATTGGTCCTATCACACATTTTAGGTGACAGGTACAAATATGAGGGGCGGGTACAGCTCCCGGGTCCAGGTACAAGTCTGGGTAGAAATTTTACTACCCTTACCTGTACCCATGTGAAATACCTGCCCAATACCTGCAGGTATTCTTGTACCCCTGTAATACACTATCTGTAGGAACATGTCTGATGCCACATTTATTGTGGTCATATCCCAAAGCCAGCCAGCTACACTGGTTTATTTGTAATGGTGTTACACCACTTATTCCTTTCTTTTATTTACTCTTTTTGAGACCTTTCCCTCTTCCTTTGCTTAGAGGGGGGAAGAGTGTAAGAAACCGGGTTTTACCCTGTTCCTACATTTATTCCTTATTTTATCTTAATACCAATTCGGGCATATATGCCCTTTATTTACATATATTTATGGGGACCCTACATAAACTCGTATCATACACTAGTAGCATACCTATCTAAACAGACAGGTACTGTGCACTTGGTGAATTGAGTTTAAGGGTAGTTTATACTTTTCCAAGAAGTAGACCTGGCTTGGAAAAGGTGCAAATCCTTGTGGCCACTTGTGGAAAGGATTTCAAAAAGTTGGTTTACCTTCAAAAATATTGACCTTCAAAACTGGTATTTAACTTTAATTTTTTTTTACAAGTAGCTCAAGATGTAAAAGGCCCTCAAGTTCGAAAAAAAGACAAAAAAAAAGTACCAAAAAAGAACAAGGACTCCAAGGAACTAAAAAAGGACTTGTAATTTTACTCATGCTTCCACCCTGCGGATTTCAAATGTTCACTTCCAATTGCTTGCTTTGGTCAAGTTGGCAAGGTGTCAGCCCTCAATGCCATCCTTTGTCATGGATACAATATGCTTGAGCTCGATGCCTGGACTAAATGTGAGTTATTTTTCTTATTGGTCATGCATTGGCTTAGAGGCATCTTTGTGGTTATAGCTCCAATCTATTTCTCTAGGGACTTGTGCAAATAGTTGGGTAGAGTACATTGGTATTTCTTAAGTCACCCACACAGTCCAAGCCCCGTGCAAGCAGCTGAATTCCTTCTTACCAGGTCTGGCTTCACTCAGCCCAAGTAGGCTCAATGCCTTTGTCTCCTGAAACTCACCCCACATGCAAATTCTTTATCGAGGCTTGCACAATGTGCATATGGTTTTCACATTTCCTGGCTCCTCTCACTTCATTAAAATTGCCAGTTAGGTGATTCTCCCAATCCCCGAATTAGCCCTGCAAGTATGTTGTGCAGGGTAGATCTTTGTATTCACATTTCTGCCTTGCAAAACTAGATTTGCTGTGATGGCTTCTATCTCGACATCAATTGCAATTGGGAACTGTGTTGCCCTGCAATGTGAGTTTTTTCATATATATTCTGACTTTGAATCTGTTTGTTATGTTTACATGTAGTCTGTCAAGTCCTCAAGGCCTCAAATCTACCAATCAATTAATCTAACTGGGCTTGTCTTCTTGTACTGGCTCCAGCCTCGATGTCCTTGGATTCTCTGGCACAGGATATATAAACATGATAAGTTTTCACTTTCGAACTCAACGCTATCCTGACCTTCACCTGTTATCATGTCAACTCATGCCTCAGCCTCTAAAAAGTTCATCAGTTTAAGGTCTGTCTAGACATGATCTCACTGTTTTCACTCAGCATCACCCCAAAATCATCCAAGCACAAAGCTCAGGTCGTATCTATTGAAGTTTTGACATGAACGGTTCAATATGGAACAATCACATGGAACAATATATTATTAGCAGATAGGCATATAGTTTAGCCAACTCCACTCCACGGTAGCACAGCCCAGATAAGCATAGCCCCCAGATTAGTATAAGTATTGTAGTCGATAGCATAGTTTGCTATCGGAATACACAGTGCATACTTGGCTTACCACTAGCAAGAGCAAGTCTCTTGGATCACTCCTCTCATTGTTGTTCACTCGACATGTACCCTGCATTCCGAACCTTGGTATATATCCAACAGTATCAATGGACTCCGCTGTGTGAGTTGCTTCATTGCTGTGACCTATCTTCTGAGTTTATTTACAGTGAGTTTGTTGACAGCCTATCCAAAAAGACAAAGCCAATGGACTCCAATATATGAGTTGCTGTGTCATTTAAACCTTTCCTGATTTCTCTGATCTTTCATATTTATCTGCAGTGATATTAGGGACCTTCATGAGTCCAGGTCACCCATGGGTGACCATGGGTTGAGCTGTGGGAATACCTGTGGGTTATGCTACCCATGGGTCAGGTACCCGTTCCCCACAGCTCAGGTTTGGGCATTTTTGCTCACAAGTACCCACAGGTATTGCCCAATATTCTATGTTTGTTGTTCCCTTTCAATTTCGAACACTAACCTTCTAATTTACTTTAGGAAATGTTCAAAAAAATTATTATCTATAGATGTCATTGATAAACAGCCACAAACAACACTCCTACTGTGACAACCAACTGACAACTGCTCGAGAAAGCAGTCACTGTGGGCCACATAAGTAAGCACACATATATCTGTCAAAATAACTAATATATTCTGATCATATAGATAAAATTTTACTAGTAAATACTTGAACACGAATGCGAATGTGAAAGGCCATGTCACCAGCTGCCATGAGTCATCTCGCACACAAATGCAAGCATCCGTGTCACTGCCCAACACCACGGCCCTTTCGGCAAAGACAGCAGGGATGTGTCACCCCCACACCACTCTACGCAGGCGATCCAGCCTGACAAGATGACAGGTAAATACCTTGTATACATTTCCATAATACTAATCTATTCTAATGCAGATCAACTACCCACCCAACCTCCTGAACGCAAACCTGACAGGCCACATCATCAGCCCTCTCACATGCACACACGGCAGGACATGGCATCCACCCCCACCCATCCTCTCGAGCACAAATGCAAACATGAGAGGCCATGTGGGCTGGAGAGGCCATGTGGGCTGGAGAGGCCATGTGGGCTGGAGAGGCCATGTGGGCTGGAGAGGCCATGTGGGCTGGAGAGGCCATGTGGGCTGGAGAGGCCATGTGGGCTGGAGAGGCCATGTGGGCTGGATAGTTCACACCGGCCACATCATTCAACAGCGAGTGAACGGGTGCGTCGCGATGTGTGCATGGGTTCCTCAGACAGGGGGGTGAGTTTGGGTTTGCAGATGAAGAGGATCTGATGTGTGCATGGGTTCCTCAGATGGGGGGGTGAGTTTGGGTTTGTGGACGAGGTAGATCTGACGTGTGCATGGGTTCCTTGGACAGGGGGGTGAGTTTGGGTTTGCGGACGAGGACAATCAGACAATTGTGGCTCATTCACGTCCCAGGCTCTACCACCACCCCCACTCATCAGACAACTGCTGCCCACATGTCTTGCATGCAAATGCAAGATAACTCGGGAGTGTTCGCATCACCACCCAACACCATGCCGTCTTGCACCTGACTGCAAGACAGTATGCATTAAAATAATGTAGAATATACTTAATAAAATAATATATATTGTCAAATTGAAGCAAAGATACCTGTAAGTACCTGATACTCATCCTGCAGGTATTTGACCTGCAAGTCAGCAGGTACCTGACTCATGGATCCGGATCACCCAGTGGCTGAAACCTGCCAGATCTGGGTATCAGTTCTGGAAAGTCAAATACCCACAGGTTCGAATCTGGATCACCCATGAGTAGAGTCGTGAAGGTCTCTAAGTGAGATTGTCAAAAGCCCGTCCAAAAAGAAAGAGGGTCCTGCCCCTGGCATGGATAAGTTCAAGCAATTGCTGGCAGTCTCGATTTCATGAGTCTGATGTTTATATTTAAAGAAGTCATTCATGGTGTCTTTTCTTACTAGAGCCAAAATTGATGCCACTATCCTTGCCGGAAAGATCACCTTTGGAGGAGAAAAGCTTGCTGCTGTCTTGTCATCTGATGATGAACCATCCATCAAGTTTGTCTTTGTCCACCTTGAAACATGTGTTTTCTTACATCAATTTACAGCAAGTTGCCGGCACTGTCGGTCAAGTCAGTTTTCTCTTGGTTTCTTTTATTGGAGTTTCACATGTTTTTTTTTAGGGCCAAGCTCCACAAAGTGGTTTCCCCCAATGCCCCTGATTTGTCGCCTGACCCGGAAGCAGTGTAAGCACCCTTCTGATTTTTTTAAAAAAAGTGCTCTTTACTCTTGGTGTAGAACTGTTGGCAATGATGTCAGCTCATCTGTTGGTCCTGCTCTGCTATCATTCAATAAGGAAGCAGATATGGTTCTTGCATGAGTTTCTTTGATTGCAGATCTAGTCAGCTGCATGAATATTTCAATTTGGACTGAAGGCTGAAGAGCCCAGTCTGAGTCCTTTATACCCTTGCTCTGGGAGGAAGAAGATCCCATCAGAGAAAGCCTGGGTTGTTGAGACCATGTACTTTCTTCTTCTTTTGTTACATTGATTTCTCGTACTCACAATACCCTAGGGACTGCCGCAAGTCCAGGTTGTGTCAACTGCGAGAATGATGGGAGAGGGAGAATGGTAGTTGATGCTGTGAAGTGCTGGTGAAGTGATAAGTGCTGTCTTGAGCTCTTCTTGCACCATGATTTGTTGTTGTCCAAATTCGAAAGGCATGTCTTTTTGCATTAGGATGATTAGAGGTGCTGTGCGCTGGGCGAAGTTACAAATAAAGATTTGACAGACTCCAATGGTACCTAAGAAGGCACAGACATCAGAAAGGTTTTTGCAAGGACCCCACTTCTTTACTGTGACAACATGAGACTCATCTGGGAGACAGTGTTCCCTGACAGCCTTGTAATCTACAGGAATTGCCACCATAATAGATTTTTGTCAAATTTTTGGTGTCCAAGCCTAAATATACATTTAGTACTCAAAACATAGGTGGGATCACTGGGGCAACCTGGTTGTTCTGGGAGGAGAATTAATTATCATTATAACTATAAAAGGAACATTATAGGAATGATCCCTAAGAAAGTTGTTATCAGAAAAATTTGAATGAGGGAAGAATGAGTTGAGTGGAAAAAGATGAAGAGACAAGGAAATTCTCATGTTCATTCATACTTAAGACTGTTCCAGAGGAAAACTCAGGGAGAGCAGATAACCACATTTGCACTTACACATCCCCTGCTTGACTTGGTCATGGCTCATGAATTTGCTATCATTCATCTAGCCTCCAGCCTTGTCTTGAAGTTTGACAGTTTCTGCGAAATGACAGTGTAAGGATTTCAATTTTCTATTCACCAGACCGCAAGGCTGACTTTTCGATCCATCCAGGATATTTCTCCTCAATGTCTTCATGTTGCTCCTTTTCATACATAACCATGTCTTCTTCATTCCCATCATAGTAGTGGGCCTGCCAGAAATCCTTATCCTCGTAGCTATAATATTCCTGAGATCAGACCGTGACAGCATCCGCACAAATGAATCCGAGTCCACTCACGCTTCTTCAACCCCCACACAAAGAGGGCATCGAAGCATTACACCGCAGCCCATAAAGAGATCCCTGCGAAATTATGAGAGGCCACTCACGGCCACCGCTGGGAGAAATGGGGATTTACTCGAAGCCTAGCCTGCCAATCAAACCTCCGGTACATCCAGGACAGAACATTCTTTCAGTCCCACAAAGTCTGCATACGTGCTTCATATGTCCCCAATGGTCTTCAGGACTCGGACGCACGGTATTCGAGTCCTCGTCATTGCTATCGTGAACCTTCTCTTTGCGTTTTTTGGGTGGCATTGTATGGACTGAGACATAAAAGTCACGGTCACGTTTCAAGTTCAAAGCCGCGACGGGTTGAACTATATTTACAACAATCATGCCTCCCCGAGCCATTCATGAGCCGAAAAAGAAAAAGAAAGTCGAATCAAATGCAGTCCAGTCCGACGTGTCGTCTTCATTCATGAAGAAACTCAAGCCTCTCACTGCTGTGCGTAGCACGCCGGCACAACCGAGTTAATGAGATACGAGCTAATCTGACAGTACCATACAGTTTTCAAAGCCGCCCGCCTTTGATGTCACAGGCCGGGGTGTAGCTCTGTCGCAGGTAGACGGAAGGTTGAAGCCAGGAGATGTCAAGGGGAAAGGAAAAGCCAACGACAATCCGCAAGGCACGTCAGTTGAACTCTGATTTGCCTCTCCTCCTTATGTTACCGTACAGATGATCGACTTTGGGTTGACATCTACGAACCCACCACCGAAGTGCGTAGACATCCCTTTGAGGGGACAACGCTAAGTCATAAAGTAGGCACAATTGGCAGTCCACAAAAAAAAAGTAGAAGACGTCCGTCGTTGGTTTCTGGAAGCTTTTGACGGAGGCCCTTCCGGAAAACTCAAGAAATATAGAGTGAGTGGTCCATCCGTTACATAAAGTGCTTCCAAGCACTATTTCCAAGCTTTCGTGACGCTGCTTCGCTTTCATATCGTGCCTTTTCATCAAGCGTGTCGTCGTCCTCTAGCGCATCATCCCCGATTCATTGACAGTGATGTCTATCTTTTCAGAGGATATTGGCGCTGACAGGCCCTGCAGGCACGGCTAAGACAACGACAGTACGTGTCCTTGCAAGGGAACTAGGTTTTGAAATCCTTGAATGGAGGAACACTATCGGGGAAAAGCTTTCTCGGGATGATCTTGGTGCGTCACTTTTCACCATTAATTCATCCTTACTGTCATTAAGACGGACGTTTGGTAGACGACAACTCTCCGATGGACCATGAAGATCTTTTCCAGAAGTTTCAAGCATTTCTTACCCGTGCTTCAACTTGTCAAAGCATCTTCTCTACCGACAGCAGTGCCCCACGCACAACGCAGTCCTCTCAACTCTCCCAGTTCTCCCTTTCTAGTCAATCTCAATCTCAAAGGAAACTCGGATCCAACTCCACCATTCCACACCCCCGAAAACAAATCATTCTCCTCGAAGACCTGCCCAACATTCTGCACTCGAAGACGCAAGATTCCTTCCACGCAGCGCTTCAAGCCTTGGTGGACTCGCCGAACCCAAGTGTTGCGCCCATTGTCATTATCGTGAGCGACCCGGGCCTGAGGGGTGAAGCTACCGAGGAGAAGATGGCTCAGGGCGGTAGGTGGGGGAAGGATGTGGTGGACATTCGGAGCGTCTTGTCTCCAGCTTTGTTGGGCTCTCCGTATGTCACGCAGATCGGGTATGTCATTCTTGCATTCTATTCCCAGAAGATACCGAAATACGTCATGTCAGATTCAATCCAATTGCGCCAACGCTCCTCCGACGTGCCCTCCAATGTCTCGTCGCATCACATTTCTCCTCCGGTCTCGCCGCCCTTTCCCCATCACAAGAATCCCTCGACATCATCGTGGAATCTGCGAACGGTGACATCCGAAGCGCAGTCATGGCGCTCCAGTTTGCTTGCATCGTCGGGCTTCCGGTCGATAAAAAAGGGAGGCGGAAAACCGGGACAGGGAAGGGCGGCGCGAAAGTGATTCTCGAAGCTATTACGAGCAGAGAGCAGAGCTTGGCGCTGTTTCATTTGATGGGGAGAGTTTTGTACAATAAACGTCAGTTCGTCGGTTTGGACATCGTTGGACATCGTTTTTTATTTATTTTGTAGGCAAGGGTGACCCGTTGAGTCAATCTGGTTCGGCTAAAGATGTCTTCCGGGAAAAGGAGCTGGATGCGCGGCTGAAGGAGCCGCCTGGACTACCTACCTTTCTGCGGGAACACGAGAGGAGGGCGAGTCGCGTCGACGTCGACGTGCGTCTCGTTCCTAGTGTTCCCTTTCGGCCACACTGATGCACGTATCTTCAGCTGTTGTACGCAGATTCACCGATCGACTCGTCGTTGTTCTCCTTATACGTCCACCAGAACTATACACAGTTCTGCGATGAGATGGAGCATTGCGATGGCATTGCCGAGTGGCTGAGTTGGGTCGACTCGAGTGGGGGAGAAGCTGTCAGTTTCCTACATCGTTCTGCTATCACTTTAACAGGCTAAACCGACGTCTTGCATCAGTGGTACCAAGCAAACCCGCACCGCTTCCACCTCCTAACGCTCGGCACGTTACACTCGCTGCCGTCCCCTGTCAAACGCCGCTCCCAAAAGTTTTTCAAACCTGAATTTTTCGATGCGCTCAACCGAGAGAAGGACGGGTGGGTTGGTGTCGGGGATGTCAGAAGGTGGCTCGTGGACGAGATCGGGGGCGGGACGAACGCGGGGAAGGTTTGTTCGGGCGTTCCTTGCACGAGTGAAACTGATTCGTCAATTTAGTTGGAATCGGGCGAGGGCCCAAGATGGAGGGCTGGGGGCTGGAGTGGAGCCGAGGTAGCTATGGAGCTTGGGGGAATACTGAAGGCGAGAGACGCAGCGGGTATTCGGCCCACAGCTCCTGCGTCACACAAGGCGTTTTCGCGCCTTGTGTTTACTTACAATGGAGATGCTGTGGGCATGCAGCTCGGGCTGTTGGGTGAGGAAGATGCTGCTGATAACGTGGGGGTGAGTGAGGACGAGATCAAGGGCGCGCAGGGAGTTGGGGGGAAGGAGAACGAGAAGGCGGATGGAGGGTGGTTGGAAAGTGATGATATACAGGAGTTTTAGTGGCTGACAGCATAGCAAGTTCCCGAAGAAGCAAGCGGCGATAAGCTTGAAATATAACAGATACAAACAT
>QLPF01000881.1:22505-35006 GCA_003314045.1 Hygrophorus pudorinus
GAAATATAACAGGTACAAACATCATTTCCGCCCTCGAAACAGCACGTTTAAATGGTATTTTTTCTGGTATCGATACAAGTATATGATATGCAAAGTACAGGTGATAGTCCGAGAGTTCATGTCCGAGAGTGTCCGAGGATCAACAAAGGGGAACAACCATGGATATTTTGCGAAGTTGTCGGGTATGCGCTGCTTTACGACACACGGGACACGTTTCCGAGTCCTTGAGTGCCCTGCGAATGCATCTGAACAAACAACGGTAAGGCGCTGACTTCGAAGAGCCAAGGGTACGGCGACTTACGGACTGCAAAACATGTGCCCGCATCGAGTGGCTTTGACTGTCTGGGGTGTGGAGAAACAGATGGGGCAGGAATATTCGATAATACGGGTAGACGAGTGCTTGCCGCGATCGTCGTCCCCTTCCGAACAGCTCTCCGAAGAAGGCTCGTCGGTCTTCTGTGCACGAAAGCGCCTAAAATCAGATTCGACGTTATATTGACAAGAAAGGGGTTTCTTACTATAGATAGGACTGTGCTCGAGGGTGGCGCTACTAGTGTAGTATCCGCCTCGGCCGCACAGTCGAGATCCAACCACGACTGATCCTCGTCGTCATCATTCTTGTCCTCATCTGGGAATTTAATGGGCCCTAGGCGGTCCTCCCAGCCTTCGGGGTACTCATCCGAATCGACGTCCGAATCGTCATCATCATCGCTGTCGTCGCTGTGAGCAGGAGAATATTCAACGTGCTGTGGATATGGTGTTTAGCTACAGAGGTGCTGTATCACGATGAGCAGATCGTACACACCATTCTGAAACCCGCAGCGGTCTTGAACATCTTTCGACAGTGGGAGCAGTAATGGTGACGACGAGAGAGGACGAAATGCTTTAGACGGGAAGCAGTTAGCTTAGGGTCTACGCTGTGACGCTGCGTTGCGACTCACGTTACGAAGAGAGTTGCCGTTGAGAAAACGGCGGTCGCAAGTCTCGCAATAAGGATGGTCGTGAGAATACTGAATATGTGTTGCACGGAGCTCGTTTGTGAGGAAGTACTGGTCGTGCATAGAGCAATAGAGCACTTGGTCATTGTGTTCGGAATCGGACATGTCGATTGATAAGTGTTAGGGTGGTGTAGGCTTGATGGGCGTGGGTTGTAAGATGGATAATGCAAGTAAGGCGTACTTCCCCTTTCTTAAATACCCCTCCCGAGTCGGACTCCGAGGTCATGTCGTCACCGCCGCGCACCGTCGTCCCCTATTCATCGGCGGGTATAACACAACTTGTAGAGCCCCCTAACTTGAAGCAGGACGGCATTAAGGTTAGGACCGACGATGTAAGCGACGGAAGTCTGTGTAAACATAACAGCCAGATATGTCAACAGCACGAGCGAAGTTATTTTGAACTACTCAACTGAATGGCAACACTTGTCTGGAAATGTAAAATCAGTTCAGAACAACGGTACGTCATCTAACATTTCAATATACTTGCCCGGAGTCGGAACACCACCAGAAGTTAACTCTATGTTATCTCCGCACATAATACCGTGCGTGGTCAAAGTTTGCCAATCAGAGTAATTGCTAACAACTCCAAACATCCGTTTCCACTCACCGTTGCTTCTCAAAACGATACGTTCGAGTCGATTTTGTCTGCGCACCATCCAGTTGATGCGACACCCAAGTGAATGTGGTTTCGTTGTGGGTCTTTATAACTTCAAGTTGATGGCTGATAATAAGCATGTAACAGTGTTCCCGCTATAAGACATGCTGTCATGTATCTAGCGCTGGAGTCTGCGTCTAGATACTCACACTAGCATCTCCCGACCGGTTGTAAAGCTCATCGCGTTGTAGGTCTGTACGTCATTCCGAGTCGAGACTGCAGCTCGATTCGAAACGAATCAACTTCGAACTCAGTTCACTTCCGAAGTCGTCAACACTTGACCACCACAGTGCGTTCCGGTGTTCTATTGACCGTTGTTGAAGAAGCCAGCGTAAATTGGATTTTTTTGCGCAGGTGTAAATCCTACTTCTGACAAAGATCTCTGCTAAATCTTTATGCCCCGCTCCAGTGACGCGTCATCCAACCATGGCGGCCGTGCCGACCGTTGCCTCCGAGTCGTTCTAGACCTCCCGTTCCCGTATAGCCTTGAACGGCGCCGACTGCTTATCATCTCAGTCGTGGTCTTTCCCAAAATAATTTGGCCTAGCCCTCATTTCCAAGCCAGCGACAAGGCTTCAAGGCCCTTGGATGGGCAAGTTGGATCTTACGAGGTGAGGCGTTTCCTCCTGATCCGTGTTTCGGATTGTTATCTGGGCTGGGGCATTAGAACGTCCAGCCCGCGCCCCAAGCCGTCAAAATGCGGATACACAAGCACCGTGTTATTGCATGTATCAGGCAACTGGCTGCTTTGTACACGAAAAGCATAAAAGGACCCTGGAATTCTTGGTTCGTTAGCCGAGCTCCCCTTCACACATTCACACATTCACACACATCCACTCTTCGGTGCTGGTAACCTTAGAACTCGTTTCTTACACACATTATACAACCTTCATCCTCAGAAATGGTCCATACGTCCATTCTTCTTTTCATTACCATTGTCCTCGGTGTCTCATCTGCACTTGCGGCTCCCGTTGCGTGGTACCATCTTGTTTGTGGCATCAGTTGACGTAGGCGCGCTAACACACCATTTCAGGAGCAACGAGGTCGAAGCACCAAGGAATACTGAGCACTTCCGCCGTGGTCTCTGCTTGAGTACAGCATCCGTCGCTTGCGAGTCGAGTGCTCTCCCATCAGCGGAAGATCGAATTCGGATGGGTGCTGCGGCGAACCGCCTTAACATCCAAGGCATTGACCCCCGGCGAAGGCGACCGCCGCCACTCGACGCCTCTGCGGGTTCTCAGGCATGGTATGCCTGGAACGACCGGGCTGCGGCTGAGGAACGTGCACAAGGGTCAGCCCAGCTGACCCCTCGTCTTCCTCCTCCTCTTCCTCCTCCAGCTACATAGTCTTAGGTGAAATAGTGTCAAACATGAGATACTACATAGTAGACCAGGCAAGGGTATATTTGGGCTACCAATCATAGTTACAAACGTGTACACGTGCGCTGGCTTTTGTTTTCCACGATTGCTGCTACCGAAATCCTATTTTACGATCCGATTCGTGTCAACGACACACACACAGCTCAGAAAGAATGCTACGTACCTCGGTAGTCCTTGGCTGAAACGTGTGCCGACCGTGACACTGCCAAGTGCGGGGTCCCTATTATTTTTTACCCCCAAAAGATTGCGCCGTTTAAAGTCCATTGCACTAATGCAGAAGAATAGACTCAGAGAGAAGGTGCTGAGCGCCGAAACGCTGAAGCCTGAGAGTGCTTCTCGTTTTCTAATATTACCGAGGTGAACGTTGCTCATGATTAGCGCTCTGGCATGTGGAACCGACTGTGTCAGTGACAAAAGAGATCAGAATGGTAATTCACGACTATCAGATCTGGTCAGCGACATGTTCGATCCTTATCCGCGCTGTAAGATACTCACCGTTCCTTTGTTACGTGGATAGATATGAATAAACGGGCCGGTGTTGAAATACACACAAGCCTGAAGCAGAACTTGAAGCTAATCCGATGTTCATCTGATTGAGGGGCATATGATGCCTGATATCTGCGTACCGACAAACGTCGATTCCAGTTATCTCTGGAAACAGATGTGTCCCGTCATTCATTGTTTTTGCCAGCCCTACGAGTTCACTCACATGATACGGACCGCCAGGGATGCCTCCAGCTCGAGCGACCATCGATATGATTCCACGGTTCCTGTGAGATGTGTTATGTCGAGCAATTTTGTGGTAGGACGAGGTAGGTCCTGAGTCCCGTGTTCAAGCTTCAACGTCCGCCAGCCATGTTACGGGAGCTTGGAGAAGTTGGGAGAAGAGGGGTTTATATTTATCATTGCCATATTCGAGGTCCTGTGTCAAGAGACTTCAAGTTCCCCACGGAAGCGTCACCCGCGACGCTTTTGTCGAAAATTTGTGCTCGGTACAGTGTATCGGCATCAGATTGCACCCCCCCCCCCACTTTACACACTAAGAGAGAAACATAATCAAATCGGGTCCAAAATATTCTAAGGAAATGTCAATATATATCTACATCTGTACGAAGTTATAGAATTTTTTCGCCAGAGTGCAAGGTGCAGTGGGATCTAATACCCCAGTCAGGCATGACTTTTGAAATTACATTGAAAATATAAGGTGCCGACTACCAGCATATGGTCATGATATATAAGTAAATTTCTTGTCTTATATGTGAGGCATTTGGAGCACAAGAAAGAGCATATTTTTGTCATACGTTTTGATCGTTCTCACCTCCACATCACTGGGTCATTCTTTCTAATATTCTTGTACTCATTTTATTCAAAATAGCCCACAATGGCCAAAAAAGCACTCTCTGAGCGTGTCAAAAGAGCAAAGCAAAGTTATTTCAAAGAAAAAAAGATGCAGGAGGCCATGGATGCATACAGTCGCGAGCAGTGCGTTGAAGGTTCCCACGCATGTGCAAAGTGGATACCTCCCCTACACACAGTATAATAGTTTTATTACTCACATTTAAAATGCGGAAAAATGCTTTATAGTACATTAAGATATCTTATGAAGTTTCTGTGTACTCAGAATTACCGAAAACTTGAAGTTGAGATTATAGAAACATGATTTCGATTTGGTGTGCAATCTGATGCCGATACACACTGCGGGAAGAAAAACCGCTGTTTAAAAATGGTTGAACCTCTCCGAATCAGTAGATAGAATCCCCAAAATCAATGGTATGTCTGCTTATCACTGAAAAAAATCAGTGGTCTCCGTGACCACTGAAAGGATATTTTTCGCGTCTGAAAATGAGGGTTATACCTACTGTATTTCAATGGCTTCCAACTTGATAATAAGGGTATAAAATTCTATGCCCACCGCTGACTGAGAGATATTTGTGTACTCATTTTTCGTACCTTTCTAGTTAAAGAACTTTACTTTCTAAGTAGACAAATCCTATACCAGTATGATATTATATAAGGGTGTTCGGCCACTTCGGGCAGTTGAGCCTATTTAATGAAGGTATGCATATATAAGTACATAGCATTTTAGTTACAATATTATTGTATAACCTGATTTGGGCTGCCAACTGAGGTTTGTACCCACGGGTGTGTCACGTGCGTGTATTCTCACTCACTCAACTCACCAACTGCTCGAGACAGCAGTAACCGCGGGCAATAGAGGTGAGTAACAAATATATATTACTATCTAAATATGATATATATCGATTGCATAGAATTAATATGGGGTTGAACGCGACAGACAACTCTCACACCACTCATGCCCTCTTGCATCCAAGCAGAGTCACGTCACCACCACTCACCTGCCGTCTCGCTTCAAACGCGAGACGGCCATGTCGTCCGCCGGCACCCCACCCCACCCGCCGTCTCGCTTTAAACGCGAGCGGCATTACCGTTGGCGGGCCCACACCACGCCGCCCAGGTCGCGTCACCCACCACCGACCATACACGCCGTCTCGCGTCACTGGCCACCACCACCACCACCACCCTCTCGCATACAAACGAGAGGGGCGCACGGCCACCACTACCACCTCCGCCCTCTCGAAAACCAACACGAGGGAGCCGTCTCGCCCCCTCCTCGCCAACCACCTCCACCTCCGCCCTCTCACATACAAACGAGAGGGCTGTCTTGCCCCCTATCTGCCTGCCACCTCCACCTCCACCTCCGCCCTCTCGCATACAAACGAGAGGGCCGTGCGGCCACCACTACCACCTCTGCCCTCTCGAAAACCAACACAAGAGGGCCGTCTCGCACCCTCCTCGCCAACCACCTCCACCTCCGCCCTCTCGCATACCAAACACGTATTATACAGACATTTATATATATTAAAAATAAGCAGTCCACCTCTGAAAACAAGTGCTCATTGAAATCAAGAATTACCATTGAATTGAAAATAGACAAACAGTAAATAAATGGTTATTCTACTGAAAAAATCAATACACCCCTTAGTTTTCAAGGATAAGGTGCAACCGCTGAAAACAGATAACAGCCAAATAAGTGGTTGAACCACTGGTCTCTACCTAAACAGCGGTTTGACCAATTATTAAAATAGGATTCCCTTCCCGCAGTGTACACTTGTAGTCCCCAACTGGGCACCAACTCCCAGTCGCCATGGATCCTTGGAAATTCAGAGCCGTACTGTACATACCAATGACTCACATAAATAAAGCATTTTTGGGCCTCGCCGAACATGTTTCGATGGCTGGAGTAAACTCACTTCCATGATGAAGAAAGCTGGCAGCCTGAGCGTCCTTCGTGAGAGTCGGCGGTTGCAGCAGTATTTATGGTTAGTGTTTGTGCTCCGTCCAAGCCTTTATTCTAAATTCAAAGCTAAAATCTCTCACAAGGGCGATGAGACCCTGTACGCACTGACCTGTCAAGGCCTCGGCAAGCGCCATCAACCGTTGAGAGACCGGGATGACATGAAGTGATTGTCAGATGTGCCAATGGAAGGCTGACTTCCAGAAAGGACGAAGCAGCGAGCACGACCAATGATTTTATGGTGATTGGACATGGACGACAAGCCTGTTCAGGCTGCAATCGTGACTCCGTCTTGCCCATACTCACCATCTGCAATCCAGTGTGTGTGGGGTACCATATGAGGGGAGGCCTGGGAACGGGGATTATGCTCCGATTTGCGTTCTGTCTTTACGAAGTCGCGGTTGCGAGAGTGAGGACACAGAGCGGATTCGACCGGAAACATGTCGACGATTGCAAAAGACTTGGTAATGGTATACATCTTAGTGGACGAGGCTGGAGTCGAGTTGTCAGTCGTACCAAATACGAGCCTTTGACACTTGGGTACAGCCTTCCGTTTGCGAATGTGAGAAAAGGGCAAGGTTGGCGTTGAAAGTAAAACCTCATGCACTAATCAACGAGCCCAGGTGAATGATGCCGGAGTGTCCAGCGGCGTTAAGGCCCGGGTGTGTGATGTCAGTTTATCATGATAGACATTAAACGCACGAACGATATTCAGGAGGACGACTTCGCGTATTGGCAGGCTCTACGCTGATGTCAAGACGTTTGTTCGGGGTGGGGTACAACTCCTTGAATGGAACTCTAAGCGACCAAAGCGATAAAGGTAGGATCAAGTTAGTGAGGCGACCCTGAGGCGAATGACTGGCCTGTGACCCCCAATTTTCTCCACGGCAATTATTTTTGGGGTGTGGGATTACCAGCATTCCGTCCCTCCCGTATCTTGAAGTCCCCCGGCCATTTAGCATGTCAACTGGCAGGGACGATGATTCCAGGGGAGGATGATAAGGTGCGTGTCAATGCCGAAAGGACTTAGATAGATGTCTTTTGAAAGCTTAAGCGATGACAGGACACAACGTAACGAGCGCAGCAGAAAATCCAGAAGACGATCTACGACTCGGGCCATCCATCACGTAACGGGTGCCAAAAGTAAGAGTCCCTCAATTGCCTCAATTGAAGAAAATAGGGGAGTTGATCCGAACATCACAGCCTAATCTCAAGGCGAAGTCGAAGCACAGACCAAGGCATCAGTCAGAACGATCAAACTCTCGCATTACACGCTGCGTCGCTGCCACGCGTATCGAGCGAGTTCAGACTGTCCAGGGCCCGGGACGAAGCGGCCCATTTAGAGAAATTTTCTACACGACACTCGACTGTGAGATTGAGATGACTCGGATAGGCGAGCTAAATATACGCCATCATGGACACACCGAGAACTTGAGCTTGAACTGCTGCTTGTCCGAGTCTAATTCTTGAGCACTACTCGGAGCCAACTGGTCGATGGACGGATCGTGGCAACGGCAACGGCCGAATCTGATCTTGCCAAGATCAGAACTTCTTTTGCGACCCTGCCACGGATTCAATTCTTGCCAGTCGCATTATTTGCTGCACCTGGAATATGAAGTATAGACCATTGGGTACAGTTACTATATGTGATGACTTGCGGGATTGGAGGATCTCCATCCTCCAACCGCGGCCGTCGAGTAAGTTCACAAGTTTACTAGGAGCGCTCGAGCGATGGTTTAGCGTGCGTTGTTTTCGTATTTGTATCACTTACTGCCATTGACCCTGCCCTCCAGTACATTGCCCGACCATGTCTTCAGCACTGGCGTCTGGAAGTGCGCCAAGTGTTAACCGAGCACTGCGTCCGTGCGGAGTCGCCGCCGAGCGCGGACACGAATTCCTTAGACGAAACGCTGGCAAGTTGTACTCGGTCACAGACAACGGCGGGGTGATCCAAGAGAACTGCATTCAGCTGCTTATCCTCGAAGCCACCAATGACCCGTACGTCCACCCACCAGCCCTTCAGAGCTTCGTAACATAGTCACGGTGCCAGTTCCCTCGTATCTATGGCAGACCCACCCCGAACTTGGAATCTCTCCCGTGGCAAGTTATATCTCCATTGAACCTACCAGAACTCTCACCTTACCCGAACTTACCGCAGGAATCAACGACACGTTTACTTCTGCGGTGGCTTTCCCAGACGACCTTGACACCACTTCACTGGGCTTGACTATCACGCAACGCCCGGCCGAACTCGTGCATTCCATCTTGGACGAAATGCTCACGTACGTCAACGCAGATGGGATCGTGCAGGTAAAAATTTTCCCGACTCCATGTGAAACCCAAACACGGCACTCATTCCATGCATGTATCGTCCCTCTCAGACTTACTTCGACGCCACTCGGCCCCTAACCGACGCATGCGCCTGCGTTAACGTTCTCCACCTGTTTTACACTCATGGCCGTGGAGTCGAGTTGCACCAGACACTAGAATGGGTGTACCAGGTCCTGCTGCGCCGCGAATATCTCGACGGAACGTGCTACTACGCCACACCCGAATGCTTCCTCTTCTTCGTCGGCCGTCTCCTGTCCTCCTGCGCCCACGCCGGCCTCCACGCCAAACTGAAGCCTGTCTTCACAGAGCGGGTCCGGGAGCGCATAGGCGCCAAGGGAGACGCCCTAGCGCTTGGTATGCGTATCGTCGCCTGTGCGGCGGCGGATATCCGGAATCCCGTAGACATACAGACGCTGCTGTCTCTGCAGTGCGAGGACGGCGGTTGGGACATCGGATGGGTGTACAAACTCGTGGGTAAGACGAGAATCGGAAGTAGAGGGCTCGCGACTGCCATTGCGCTCAAGGCCATTGTGTCCCTCCCTTCCTCGTTGCCGGAGTCTGCTCTTGCGATCCCCGTGGCCAGACCATACCTGGCTGGTACGCTGCCCGGTTGCCCTTTGCCGTCGGTGGCAAGCAGCTTATCAAATCGCACACGATACCGGAGCAAACCATTTCGGGCCTTCGAACGGGAATATGAGGAAATCGGGGAGGGGTGGTATGACCTGTGGGGTAAAGGCTGGCCTCGTCTTTGGGGGCGACACGACGGCTGAGTTCATATATTAAAACAAGTAAATCGGTATCAGTAATATAAGAATTTTCGTTTTTCATTGACGTAGACAATGATCAGTTGTCTGTTGTGAGACCCATTACATGTAAAAAAATAATACACTGTTACAAGAAGATATCAAAGTCTATGCCAGGCCAATATGTTGGATGACAAGCTGTAAGCCATGAATTTCACAAAAGCTCTATTACCCTTGACGGCAGTTTAAGGAACAACCTGAAGTGATGTCTGGATACGTCCAAATGAATCCCAAATCGGGACAATCATTCTAGTCTAAGGTGCTAAATAACGTCGCAGAGCACCGAGGGAGGGGGATCTATGTTGTGAAATTACTCATAATTTGTGGGGGAACATGATTCCTGTATTTGCAGCCGATGAGATGTTGAATAGGACCCAGCGGGCGCGCGAGTCAACGGCGAAAAACGGCTGGCCAACCGATTACACGGCTACCACCAGGCCTAGCGGACCCTAAGAACACACAAAACCCTGCCCCTAACTCTGCCAGCGCGTGTTGGCCTCGTCTCCGGTCAGACAGATGTGGCTCGCGAGCGTCCGCTGCGACGAGAAGAACCGCCTGCAATTCTCGCACACCCACTCGCACACGCGCCCGTGCTTCACGACTTCGTGGCGCATTCGGTCGTGCTGGCGCGAGAAGCGCTTGCGGCACTCCGCGGACATTGTGCAGGGGAGGGACGTGGGGTCCTTGGGTTTGTGTGTGCGGAGGTGGACTTTGAGGGTGTATTTGCTTGTGAAGCGGCGTGGGCATTCTGGGCATGCCAGGGGGCGGTTTCGGGTGCTCGAGGTGGGGGAGGCGTTGCTTTGGGTCGAGCAGGAGCTCTCGCTGTCCGGGACGGGGGTGGGGGAGGAGGAAAGAGAGGAATCCACGAAGATTAGGGGAGTCTGTGGGGACTCCGATGGCTCTGTGGTGGCGGAAGCACTCGACGGAGACTCGACGGGGAAGTCGAAGAAGTACGGTTTGGAAGGATTATCATTCTGGATACCCGATTCTGTCGTTACTGGTGATTGCCTGTCAATGAACGGAGAATTGCTGGCTTATTTCGACCAGTACTCACAATCGTCCAAAGGCCAGTCATACTGCGGCGAAGCCACGTTGTGAGCTTGGCCGTATGACAGGTCATGGTGCAGGGATCTATATAGGTCACGCTCTGCGAGATTGTCAGCGCGCTGTCAAGAGCGTCTTAGTGAGTGCGCTTACCGGCTGGAGAGACAGCCTGCGTTGGATCTGAAAAATCGTAATTATGGAAAGGGTTGGCGGTCGCTAGGTCAAAAAGGCCGCTCCTGTCGATAGAGGGCTCTGTGGCAGAGGTTGGTCAAATCATGATGTGAGTGAGTTGGAACGTGACCGGCGTACCGGCGGGCCGAGCGTAATGTGGGGGCCCCACTGAGGTCTGGGCGGCGTGAGGCTCATCTTGGACCGCAGACACTTGCAGAAAATGACCGTGGCGGTCTTCCTGTGTTTCAAACCTGACAGAGTAGGGCGTAGAGGAACCACCACTGTTTGAATCTGTTGACCAAAGTATTCAAAAAGACATGTGCAGTCGTGAAAAGGCAGGCTTACCTCCGTCGGTTGATTGGTTTGGGTCAGGCAAGGGTTGAAAACTGAAGGAGGGGCCACCGGAGATGGGTATCCTGATGGACAACCGCAAACGGCTAAGCTCATCGACAGGGAGGCTGAGGCGAGACATGGTCAACAATGGACTGGCATCTAGTTGGCTGGTGAAAAGAGTTGAGTGTGTTATAAAGTTATGGATTCATTGGCGAAACCGAGTCTCAGGCTCGCCGGATACGCCGCTCCCACCGCAGGATCAGCTACCTCAATCACGACTTGAAAAGGAATATTTAGAATTGCGTAGTATGTATTGATCAAAGAAAGTACTGAAAGGGGGCATTTTCCAGTTAAATCTGCGCGCGGTGATGAAGATTGAGAGAGTCTGCAGAAGTTCTTTACTTCTCATCAATTCAAATTCTTGGTGTTCACATGTCTCGGAGTCGGCCCTAACGTCCAGATCCTTATGAACGTAGTACTTCCGCATCAGTCGCGATAACGTTCGATCTCGACTGGGCCCGCGAACCTTCAATATTGACTCAGGTCATTCAAGTTTACGAGGAGCGACACACGTACTATCCAGTGGTATTTCTACCGTGGAGTCCACCAGTATTGATACCCTAGATATGGCATGATTTAACTACACGCATGTACGTATTCCAGAATTCCCCAGCCCAAAGTGACTAAGCTTCATTGACTAATCGTGACGCACCTATCATCCAGTGCCTGAACACGAAAACAGAAGAATCAGGGACCAACGTTATGATCCAGTCCACGCTCACGTGCCAGTGCGAAGGCTTTCGCCAACGCCAAGAATTCTTCGTCTTCATAGAATATCTCTGAGCATCACTATAGCTCAAACGACAAGCAAAATGTGAAGCGAACAGGATAGCCATCCGTTGATTCAGTGGCATTCAAGAAGGCGGTAGCGTCTAACAGCCTATTGATAGGCTGAAGGGTCGAAGTTCTACGTGCTCCATTCACTGCAAGCCGAAGATCTGCAACAATTCGGCCATCTAGCGTGAACATCCGCCGTATACGGATATCCGACCATCACCCCGGGTTGCACATAAATCGTCGAGAGATGCGGCAGTCGGAAGAAGCGGGAACAGCGTCAAAAGTAAGGACGCGTTTTGGAGGCGGTTTTCTGGTTTTCTGGTCTTTGGGAAGCAAAGAAATACAGCGCATCAGAATTGGATACGTCGGCACAATCCAAGTGTCTGCCAGCGTGAACAACGAAATCAAGAGGCAGGAACAAGAGTGGTTTGCAAGCGTTCGCCGGCGGTACGCGGCACGGACCGATAGACCGTTGTGAATGAATACTTTCTGGCAAGAGCATGCTGCAATACATACGTCAGTGACGGAAACAGGAAATTCAAGGGTCGCACATTGTGCTGATAACAAAGCGACGGACTCGGAAGAAAAGGTGATTGAGCGCTGAGCGCTGAGGAGCCAGCAGCTCAGTTTTCCA
>QLPF01000884.1:0-20436 GCA_003314045.1 Hygrophorus pudorinus
CTAGATTATAAACAGTAACTAAAATTATTATTGTCAGACATTCTTTGCAGAGTGATGTATGTCATGGAAGTCAATGACAAAGGCACAGCGTTCTGTGATTGAAGATCAGCGAAGGAGGCTGGAGAAGAAAATTATAGCTTTCCATCAAAGCACCGAAACATACATGGGGATGAGTGCAATGGTTTCTGGAGAGGATAGAGTCAATCTTCCAGATCTAATAGATGAGAGTGATGAGCTGGATTCTGACTATGAGGTAACAGATGAAGGAGAGAGCTTGTATGAGGAGACAATAGAGGTTACAAAGGCTCAAAAGGAGAGTAAGTGGAGGGGGACCCCTCTTCATGATGATGGAGAAGGAGTTTGTGCTGAAAAGTTGCCATTGTGGTTGCCATCATGTCTGGGA
The DNA here is from genome assembly GCA_003314045.1 of Hygrophorus pudorinus. Taxonomy (NCBI): domain Eukaryota; kingdom Fungi; phylum Basidiomycota; class Agaricomycetes; order Agaricales; family Hygrophoraceae; genus Hygrophorus; species Hygrophorus pudorinus. The sequence continues at coordinate 404 of QLPF01000884.1, forward strand.
AAGGCAAAGATTGACTATCTACAACTACAGATCTTGGCATCTCAGGAAAGGCAACTTAAGGAGGGGCAGGCAAATGATGCGCTTGCTGCATTGCGGTTAGAATTGGGATACAAGTCACTTTTATTCAGGAGCAATGTCAGAAATTCAAAGCATGTCAAGGGGAAGACAAGAGCCTGGAGCAAGATCAGGAAGTCATTGGTGGAGGTCAGAAAACATGTTTGGTCCTATGAATGTGCTAGGCAGGCAATGCAGTCTCTTGGGGCAGATAGACAAATATTGGAGAAGTACAAGAAGATCAAGAAAGAAGATCTAAAAGTCAGCTCTGACATGGTTGAGGAGAACAGATTTGGTCAGAGAAATGATAAATTGGCCTGGTTCTGGCATCTGGGTCCTGAGATGCAGTCTGATACCAATGGGGATAACTGGATGGAAGAATTTGAGTAGAATGTTCTATTGATCATTTTATATGTACTTGACAAAAAAGTCCTTAGACTATTGCATCAACTGGCTAAGGACTAAAGCCAGATTTGATAGATACAAGGAGGAATTCCAATTGTCAAGGATGAGATGAATTGGACACTGCTATATTTTGAGACTCAGTGGTCTGTATGGGTAGATAGAGGCTCTAATAGTGAGCAGCGGCTGGGGCATAAAGCTTATGCTCTGAAGCAGGCAGCAATGTGGGAGAAGTTTGGCATAGAGGGAATGAAGGCTTTCCAAGAATTGCCACATCTATATATATGATAATATAAGTGATGGTGGAAACTACATTAACCACTGTTGTAGATTAAATATTGGATGATGTTGATGTGGGCCAACAAAAAGGGAGCTACTATGGGACATGTCAACCAATATGCTGGTAGTGAGAATATATATATTACTTTTGATATGGGCAGACATGCATATAGCTACTATAATATATGTCGGCTGACATGCAGGTAGCGAGAATATGTATAATATTTGTTATGTGGGCCGACATGCATGTAGCTACTGTGGTATATGTTGGCCGATACACTGATTGCAAGAATATGTATAATATTTTTCATATGGGCTGACACGTATGTAGCTACTATAATATATGTTGGCTGATACGCAGGTAGTTAGTGCTGCTGCGGCTGCGGTTGCTAGCCGGCTGCCAGCCGCGAGCCGGGCCAATTTCTAGCCAGCCGGTCACCAGCTCGGCTAAGGCTGCGGACCGGCTCACGGCTATGGCTGTCAAAAATCCAAGCCGCAAGCTGCCAGCTAAGCTGGTGTATATATATATACTAGTATTTTAATTATATTGCATAGTATACTAGTTATAATTCTTACTAGATGATTTTTCAGGCTGTGGACTGACTTTTGCACTTTGTTCAGCCACGGGTGTGTTTGTTTCTGCATGCACTCAGCCTCAGCCACCGAGTTCGAACTCAGCCACCCACCTCAAGACACCACCAACTGCTCGAGAAAGTGGTAACTGCAGGCCAATAAAAGTAAGTAATTCCTTATCTACATAAACATTAATGTATTATATATATACACAGGTTTGTTTCGTGCCCAAACGCGAGACAACATGTCTGACACGGCACCTACCACCACCACCACCACAAATAAGAACCTACCCCACGCTCTTCAAGAGAGCATGGGGCATTCGATTTCGATTTCGGCCCCCAAGCCTAGACACCCCAAACGAAATAGACGGCACCAGTGTGCTCAGCAATGTGCAATCTGAGGGGGAGATTGGAGATATCAGACTCCACATCTCAGCAAGTTCAGAATGCATTCAGAGCAGTCAGGTAGCGTCCAGAAACATTACAAAAGATGATTACTCACCTAATAGAACAACCCACACCTCACCGGCACCTTCTACAAGTGCCAGCTCATCACCATCACCCATACCCCCACACGCTCATATCAAATCCCAGCGAGTCCCTACATGCCCAGGACCTTCTCAAATCAATTAAGGACGTCCAAGGACCTTAAGCGAATCGTTTGCACAGCCAGAAGCGGCCAGAAAGTTGCAAACAAGGGAGAGATGTCGTCCAAGGCAGGAGGAGCAGGAGGAGAGCTGGGATCTTCGAGAGCGAATCAGGGAGTGCGCGGGACCCTCCAGAATCAATTAAGGATGCCAAGGCCACGCAAACGAACCGTTTGCGATGGCAAGTGCATCCGGAACGTCGAGATCGAGGGGGAGAGGTGAAACAGAGCCAGAAAGGGCATGAGGAGGCCAATGTCGAGGCCAACACCATTGGATCAGTGCAGGGACCTTGAGGGACCATCAGGGACGACGTAGGAATGTCTGGAATGAACCAGACAAACCATCTGCCTGAACGGTCATGCCCAGCATCCCAAGGAAGCCCGGAACCAGGAGGAGCACATCCCCAAATCAATACCGCCAAAGACATGGCTTGAGGCGTCAAAGGCAAGCACTCTGTAGCTCCAAAGGACGTCAGAAAAGGCCAGAAACTAGCCGCATTAAACACACTCACTGCCGGCAATCTTTGCCCAAAACCAAACCCCACGAGGTCAAGCGTCCCAGCTACCTACAAGTCCGAACATGGAGCAAGGGAGAGTATCCTGGGGGGAAGAAATGGTGCCGCAGACACAAGAAAAGACACTGAGAGCGATCCATTAATTTCTGAAGTGTCTAAGTACATAAAACCTATCACAAAATATAATATATACCGGCTGTGCGCCGACTGTAGATGACCGCAGCCGGTTATGTACGGCTCGCGGCTATGGCTGGCGAATAAAGGGTAAATTAGCCAGCTGCAGCCGCAGCTAACTTAGCCAGCTGGCAGCTAAGCCAGCTGCGGCAACACTACAGGTAGTGAGGATATGTATAATATTTGTTATGTGGGCCGACACACATGTAGCCACCATGGTACATATGGGCCCATACACAAGTAGCCACACTAGTAAATATTGGCTGATACGTGTATAGTAAATGTCAGCTGATGTCGGCTGACATGCTATGAGCAGCCTATGTCAATCTCGGCTGGTCTGCTTTTAGCGGGTATAGTTGACTGCTCTAAGTGGGAGGTTAGACAAGAGAAGGAGAAGGCTGGGAAGGAAGAGAAGGAAAAGAAGAGAAATAAAGGGTTGTTGAGGCCGAGGTCAGGTGATGACAGCCACCGACATCATACAGGGCAGGATTCACGCTGATGCGAACAGCTCCGGTGCCATCCGCCAAGTCAAGGGGGAAGCAGAGGGCTATTGGGTTGCCAGAGCCAGCTTCGAGAGAAGTGAAGAGGAAAGCCACCAATGAGGAGGAGGAGGACGTCAGCCAAGTGTCAAGGATGACAAAACAGCTGACAGTGGTAAAGACAGGAGCAGGGAAGAAAGGCAGAGAGAAAGCGAAGAGAGCGATTGACAACAAGGATGAGAGGCGAGTGAAGAAGGCCAGGACACAAGGCTCGACAACAGACGCCCAGGACGCTGAGGTCAAAGAAGCCGTCGTGGGTCCCTGTCCCTGCTGCAAATAATGGGAGGTGCGATGTGTCAGCAACCCAGGGCAGGCATGCAAGGCCTGCCACAAGATGCCCGCTCTTCCAATGTCAAGTAAAGACCAAGGCCGAGCCCTGCTGCAGCGTCAGGCCCACTACACCAGCGCAAGCAGCCACCGACAGCGACAGCGAGACGTTCGACTTCCCCATTGCCGATGTCGACAGTCCCCCCTCTTCCCTGTGTCCTGGTCGGTCAGAGTTGAGGGCCCATACACCCAAGCCGTCGATGTCTTCTAGTCAGCCCCCTGTGTCCAAAAAACAGACATCGAAGCTTGTGAAACCTCCTCAGACAACCTTCAGCACCGAGGAAGAAGTTGGCTCAGGCACCTCGGTTGGCCACGCCAGGACCTTCAAAGCAAAAGGCCAAGGCCAAGACATAGGAGACATGAGAAGATGAATCTGGTGAGTGCCAAGCTAGCTACTTATCTTCAAGGTAACTGACATGAATGTAATAGAATTCCACATCATGATGTGGCCGGTCAGTGACTTCGCCCAGTACCTGCATCCCACTGATGTCACAGTACTCCGGGAGGAGGTCACTGTACCATTGATGGTGGCCAGAATTAGGTATCTGGAGGCGCAGCTATCGGCAACACAACACGTATATGAGGCACTCCGTCAATTTGTCATGACGAAACCTTGGGATGGTGAGGGCGAACAGTTGTTGAAGAACCCCCTGTCATCATGGAGTCGTTCGGCTTCGCCCCGCTGCCACTAGAGGGAGATATGGGGGTGCGCAAGAAAACAAGGGAGGTTGGAGTGGGGTCTGAGGTTGAGAGAGATGATGAAGTCGTGGCAGGGGCCTCAATGCAGGAGCCAACGCCTCTACAAGCCATTGACACTGCTGACACAATGTTGGCTGACAATTTACACCCGGCCCAGGGGCGCACACTCCCCCCTTCAGCAGCGACACCATCAAAGTACACACCGGAGCGCAATGCACCAATGTGGGGGTTTTTTCCCCCTCACTTTTCCCCATCCCCCACCCCCTCAAGGCTATTCATCCAGACCGACACAGGACTGTCTGCTACCGAGGCCAAGCAGCCCACGGCATCCACCGAGGAGCCAATCGCCAGAGTGACCAAAGTCACCAACAAGCAGGAGAAGAATGTCGATGAAGTCACACCAAACGTTGAGATGGGCGAAGGAGTCGAGGAGTCAAAGGAAGGGATGAAAGCTGATGAAGAGGTAAAGATTGGTACCATGCTGACCAATGAGGCAATTGGTGGAGTGACCAAAGTCACTGACAAGCAGGAGGAGATGAATGTCGGTGAAGTCACGCCAAATGTTGAGATGGGCAAAGGAGTCAAGGAGTTGAAGGAGGGGATGGAAGCCGAGGAAGAGGCAAAGACCGACACCATCATCGATGCTGAGGGGACCATGGTGGCAGAGGCTGCTGTTGCAACCACGTTGTCACCAGCGGTGCTTGTTTTCACTTTGACTGGCATTCAGGCCAATGTGTTGACAAGTGACGAATTAGCATTGGAAGCAGGGGATATCAAAGAGTAGGGTGGGCGTGAGGTTTGGCATCTGTCAGTCAGCCCAAAAAAATGTTTTTATTTGTGATTTTTTTTATTTGCAATTGACTTTGTCTCTTTTATTTGTATATCTATATAAAATATGATTCCTTGCTTGAAGGAATGAGGACTGGCATTGAGCAAATATTAAGGTCCAAGACATCTTTCCCCACTGAAGTATTCTGAAGTCGGAAATGTCTGAGATTGGGATTACCTAGATGGCCCAAGCATGGGCAGAGGGACAATATTATTATTAATTACATCTTCCAAGGGATGCATGCAATGCAGACTCTAACTACGCTTCCTCCTCTTTGGTGCTGGTGTGAGTACATCGGTCGCTTCAGCAATGACAGGAAGATGAGTTTCCATCGCCAACTTCTGCTTCACTCCAAGCTGAGACTTGCCTACACTATCCTCCCTCGCCTGACTCGTCATAGATCTTGTGTTGATCCTTTCATTCACCCGACAAGAATCTGGACCCTGAGAGGCTGAACTGTGTTGCTGAATTGTCGGCTCGGCTACCATCGGCTCAGCTATTATCGGCTCGGTCATTATCGGCGTGCTGTACCGACTGGTGCATATCTGAGGATGGAGTTGGGCCTTGGGACTATCATCCACTCCATTTTGCTCATTGAGATATTCTGTTCTTGGGAGTTCTATTGTTCTAGTGAATATCACCTTAGCCTTGATGTCCTGCACCATGACCCAGTCATGAAGAACCATCAACTGCACCAAGTCGTCCATGTCATCATGGTCCCGAACCTGATATATCTGAATCAGTTCCTGGATGATCATTCCCATTCCCAAGGTCCACAGCTCTACAGTCGCATGATTCATCATTGCCTTATGATCATCGGTCAGATGAGGTGCTGATAGGAACCAGCTGATAATCTTTTTCCAGGTGTCAAGGTTTTCAAACATCTTTGTTGGTGGGCAGTTCTCGGCATATGACCAAGTTAGCCATCTTGGCTTGTCCTTCAGGCACAAGACTGTTGTGATGACCGATGGCTGTGGGGAAAGGTTGTTAGCATGGTTGTTTAAGAATAGAGATTGTGACAAAAGTACCCGATAGACTTGCAAAGATCTTTGAAGATCCACAAGGGCCGGGACGATTGAGATCCAAGACAAATAGGACGCATTGCTCGTCGCCTTGCTTGGAGCCTTGTCACAGAGTGGGGGAGTAATGATGCTGTCCTGCAACTCGGCCTCGGTCATCAAGATTGGCATGGACTCATTCCATGCTGCTGGTATCACTTTCTCCACCATGCCTGGTCCCACCTGATTGCCGTTGGTGATGTTGATGGTTGACTTCACCCTCGGCTTTGGTTTTGACCTTGTCTGTGTTGGCAATACACTGGGACCGGCCTCATCCTGCTTGTAGCTGATGACAGTCGGCCTCGGCTTTGATGTGGGCATGTGCGTTTTCTGTCCATCTGCCATGCTGACTGTCAACATCAGACTCAGCTTTGGCATGACCAACAAACCTGGACCCATGACAGCTCTCCCCTCTTCTGCTTGCTTCTTCTGCTGTAAATTCTCCTCATCCAACACATCACAAGTGGTATATATGAGGGTCTTGAAGGCATCTGACCTGTCACCCAGCCATGTCATCCACTAATCAAATGCTTCATGATAGTCCTTTTTCGGTTCGAAGTGTTCAGACAAGTCTCGGTATATCAAGCCAATGCCGAGAGTCCACATCTGGATGACATCATAGCCGAATGATGCCTGTCCGTTGTCCAAGAGGTGAGGAGCCCAGAGAAACCAGTCGATCATGTTGGTGAACCTTTCAAGATCACCACCATCAAATGAATCAGGCACTGATGACTGATCATACTCCCATGACAGCCACTGGGGTTGGTTCTCCATCAGCTCGCAGACTTGTGTTCCCTTGGGCTACATGGAATACATGGTTAATATTGGCACGAGCATCGTGGCCTGGGATGGCTTGACTGACCTCATATCTCTCCAATCTTTCAATCAAGTCTTGCCACCACAATGTCCGAAGGAAATCGAATCTATTCGCTGCCTGAGCCGGGACAATTCCAGTAGGCAGGATGAGGGACCCATCATGAAATGTTTCTACAGTAGGATTATTAGCAAGATCTTTCATCACAAACTGTCTGATAATACTACTTTGCGTTGCAGCTCGGACATGTCTTGGCAGAGCCATTGCCGAGGCTGGACCACTGACAATAGAGAAGTCATGTTCCTCATCATCTTCTGACTGATTGTCATCATCAGACGACATGGGATCCTGCATACCATCATCCAACAACATGTCATGGCCGAATGTCGCCTTTCCTTTCCCCTTTACATCCTCTCTTATGCTGTCATGCCCCATGCCTGCGGACTCTTTCCCAGGCTGAACTACCTTCTGGTTCTGGTTGACACTTGGCTTTTTCGGCAACAGCTGTGTCGGTATCAGTGTCAGTGTCAGTGTCGGTGTCAGTCGTGGTGTTGGTTTTCTGTTGAGCTTTGGCTTGGGGGTAAATTGCAGCACAATACTGACATTGCCGTCCTCATCAATAATATTCTCCTCTGGTTCTGCTCTTTGTTTTCCCTCCTTCCTCTCAGTTGGTATCGGCATTGGTACCACTTTGAATCTCGCTGTGCCTGTTGACTTCTTCTTCAGCTTCATTTTGGTGTCTGATGGCGGAGCGGTGTCACTTTCCTCCTGATCAGTTGTCTCTTCCTCTGACAGTGCTTTCTGTTTCCCCTTCTTCTTCTCAACCTTTGATGACCCGGCTTCTGCTGTTGATCGACGAGGCTTTCTATTTCCCTTCTCAAGGTCCTTCACCTGGAATCTGCTGAACTGGAACGGTACCATCTTGGCAAGCTTCCTGTCTTGCCAATGATCAATCATTCTCCTGACATGTTGGCCAGCCATCTTGGATGGCTCTCCGAGCTTCACATCCTCAGGCAGGAACTCCTTGTTGATCAGGGAGTCGATATCATCGGTTATCGCCACCCAGGGCACTGTTGCCTTTGCATGCCCAGAACCAAACCCTGTAGATGGGACAACCTTGAGATAATCGGCTTCGGACATCGTGTTCAAACTCACTACAGTGAGCTGTGAGATACACCCAAATAAAGTCCTTCCGCCAGGCTAAACTCAGCATGTTCTCCCTGTCCAATTGGGGCAGCCAAGGGGCACCATGCCTATCGGACTGCAAGACAATCTGTTCCCGATGTTTCCTCATCGGTCAGGCAGCATTGGATTCATCTCCCGAGTCCCCATTGGCATGGTCTTCATCTGTCATTATCAAGGCATTACCTTCCGCACAAGCCTAACCAACTGATAGAACTCACCAAAATATGACTGGGCATATCTTGTCCAGTGCCTCATCAGGCCAGCCTCCGTCTCCCACTTTGTATATGTTTCGGCAAAGGCTTGGTGGTCGGGATTGTCTCCAAATTCATGACTGGTATGTCTGTTAGCTATCCAGTGATATCCTACATATACAGCTACTCACGACACAAATGACACTGTGCCAGATGTGTCCACATGAGCACTCAGCACAAGGATCTTCATGCCGAGCTCTCGGTGCATCCAGGTTGAGAACTCCTTCATGTATTTTCGGCTGTACTTCTCAGCAGCCCTATACAAGTTCATGTTGTTTAGTTATATCTGTTATCTTGGCCTCTGAAAACTTATGCGGCCTGAATCTCTTTCGGCGGCATCTTCTCATTCCATTCCCGAGCAGTATCCTCATATTTCTGTAATTCGGCTTGTGTGAGAGAAACACACACCATCTTCAGGCCAGGTTGATACTTGGCGAAATACCCTGATGTCCCAGGAATGGATCCTGAAAGATTTCAGACCTCCTCCTCTAGCTGCTCCTTTTTCTCATAGGCCACCACATGCTGGTATGAAAATTTCCGTGTCTTCACCAACTTCTTTTCCTTCCTCTGTTGTCCATTATTGTACATCCATGTTTTTACTCTCTGAGTAGTATGATCAGTGACAGAGTCTGCCAAGTGAACAATCCATTACTCACCTTCTGAAGTTCTTTCCTTTGTGGCTTTGTCAAGTTCGGCTTTTCTGCCAGTATTGCATGGGCAGCTTTTTTTATGATGTTGTGCTTGTTGGACTTAGAAGCTTTCTGGAACTCAACCATGAAGCCTTTAATAACTGTCACTTGGTCCTTGGTGGAAACAGTGGAAGGCATGACTGGATGAGTTTTTTTTTCTGAAAGTGAGTGTGACAATTCGTAAAATTTGGTGGTACTAGTTACAGGTGCCTTCAAACTAAATATCAATAGCAACATATTATTACCAGCAGCGAGTCTCTATCCAAAAGTAGACAGCCAGTGAGATGTTCTACACCGAGGAATTTCCATAATGGACCTTCCTCTTGTATTATCGCCATGCAATTTCCTTAATTAGACTGCAGAATGGCCTCCACTCGGCCCACTGTGCCGATTTAGCTGTGTAAAGGTACATTCAGTCATAATAGAAAGGTATCCAAGTCATCCCATACCTCTGCTCCATCTGCCATCATGGTGAAACACCACAAGAGAAAGGCCATTAACACCGTGCAAAGGGTAACATGGGTTGATAAAAACCTCTCACCTGAGTCTATTCACACATTTCTTTGGATGGGATCATGGGGTTGGAATGGTATGGTATTGATGGCTGATCTGGTGAAAGCAATCAAGTCACCAAAGGGGAAGTGTGTTGACTTTGTTGAATCTGTTCCAAAGGCTGTGGATGTGGATAACGTGTAGGACACTATGGACGCACATGTAGTAGGCAGGTTCCCCCCCCAATAAGTAGTATACCTGCGGTTTTCAACAAACCACAGGTTTCATGATATAACCATCGGATAACGGGTGCAGTGTGTACCTGCACCCTGCCCGGGTACGGTGTTGGCGGGTGCGGGTGCGGGTTGATCAGCCCGACCTGTACCCATACCCGTGCACAACTCTATTGATTCTTCAAGTCTTTCTGGGTGTTCTGTCATTCTCTCTCTTAAATATGCACATTACCAACAAGATATGTTTTTTCATACCAACATACAAAAGTGCTCTGGAACAAGTACAAGAAACAGGGCAGGTGCATAACAATGCAGGCAGCTGAAAAAAATAGAGGGGGCGGCGAATAGACAGACAGGGAGGGTGTAGCCTAGAGGAACAAAAACACAGACTGAATTGACGTTCACTTTATACCCACATAGAGGGGGCAGCAAATAACGGACAGATGGGGAGGTCATAGTCTAGCTAGGGGAATGAAAACACAAACTGAATTGATGTTTCTACTTACATTTAAGCTGAAATACTTACAAGATCTTGCGACTCTATGCAGTGTGTGAGGCCGCACAATGTTCCGCACTGTGCTCTTGTGCTGGCACCTGAAAAGGTTGTGTTTCTCTTGGTGGCAGGCTTGGAGGTGGTCGGTCCGATCCATGACGACTGCCAAGGTGCTGGGTTCCCAGTCAATCAGTAGACACCTGCAGTGAGGGGCTAGGCCTCTGAGTCTCTGTATGCTTAACAGATGTCTGTGGTCACACAAAATAGGGGTGGGGTTCCTCCCCGACGATCCCTCCATACCTCCCATGATGCTCAGCTGACGTCTGTGGAGGGAGACCAGACTGCTGCGGAGGCTCACTGGTCATCTGTGGTGGCGCAAATCGGTGGCTAGGTTCCTCGCCATACCCCTCAGCAGACATCTGTGGTGGGCACCTAGACTGCTGTGGAGGCTCACTGGACATCTGTGGTCCTGGCCCCACCTACCACATATCCCACCCCCACACTCTTCAACTACACCACCACTATCCCGCCACCCACACCCACACCTGCTGTCTCGCTTCAAACGCGAGATGGCCACGTCGTCCTCATCACCTACCACACCACCGCATCCCTCATCCCCCACCCCAGCCTCGTCACCCACCCCAATACCTGCTGTCTCGCTTCAAACGCAAGATGGTGTTGACCTCCTCTGCTCATCAAACGAGCACGAGGGGTGTATGTATATTTTATGTAGATAAATTATATAGAATATGTTATGTATATTATGTGTGATACCTGCGGGTACCTGCCCACGGGTACGGGTATGGGTGTACCCGGGGTCGAAATGGCCATACCCGCAACTGTACCTGGACCCTTGGTGCCGGGTACGGGTTTTGATGGGTACGGGTACGGGTACAGCCAAAAGTACCTGGGGGTTACCTGTGTCCTTCACTACTGCTGCCTCAGGTCACCAACCCCACCTGTGCCGTCTCACTACAAACGCAAGACAGCATCGCTGTTGGTGGGCCCACAACACGTCCCGCCATTCATTGGCCACAACACCACCTGCTGTTACGACAGCACCGGCCCTCTCGCCAACATGAGAGGGCCACATCACCGCCCACCTTGCCCACCTGGCCCACCACCCCACCGCTGTCTCGCTCCAAACTTGAGACGGCAGTGTCATTCCCCATAACACCACTGGCCCTCTTGCCAGTGCGAGAGGGCCACATCACCGCCCACCTTGCCCACCACCCACCACCCCTTGACCTCCACCGTTCCCCACAACACCGCTGGCCCTCTCGCCACTGCCCACATCACCCACCACCCCTCCATCCCTCCACCTCCGCCCTCTCGCAAGCCAATGCAACTAAGGGTACATTCCGTACCCTCACAATTTCCAACCACCACACTGTCTTGCCCATATGCAAGACAGTGTGGCCGTTTGTTGTCCCACACCTACCCCCGCCCTGCACCCCATCCTCTCATCACAGGCGCAGGGCAGGTACCCTTTTATTACCTCGCAAGACGGCACCACAACGTCAATTGACGTCTGTGCGGCCCTTGCGAGATATATAAAATTTTGTAGACACAAAAAAATAGATTATTTTTGTTTCTACTAGTAGTACTGTAATTTAAAAAATGTATTCCACCTCACCACCAATGCTGCGTTCACGATCAGTATTTACATTGAATATATGCCGAATATACAATATGCTGAACTACAGGTACCTGTTTTTGGGGCCGAATCTGGACCCATGAGTCACGGGTGTGCTGCGGATCACAGTCTGGAGTGACCGTCATAGTGTTGCCGCAGCTGCGGCTCCAGGCCGGCTGCCAGCCGCGAGCCAGGCCAATTTCTAGCCAGCCGGTCACCAGCTCAGCTAAGGCTGCGGACCGGCTCGCAGCTATGGCTGTCAAAAATCCAAGCTGCCAGCCGCCAGCTAAGCCAGTGTATATATATGTATACTAGTTATAATTATTAGTAGATGATTTTTCAGGCTGTAGACTGACTTTTGCAATTTGTTCAGCCCACGGGTGTGTTTGTTTTCGCACACACTTGGCCTCAGCCACCGAATTAGAACTCAGCCACCCACCTCAAGACTCCACCAACCGCTCGAGAAAGTGGTAACCGCGGGCAAACAAAGTAAGCAAACATTTATTTACATATTTATTTAATGTACTGTATATATATATAGGTACATTTCGTGGTTAAACGCAAGACAACGGGTCTGACACAGCACCCACCACCACCACCAGAACCGACCCCACGCTCTTCAAGAGAGTGCAGGGTGTTCGATTTCAACTTCAGCCCCACACCCATCCACCACCTACCACACCCCCATGCTCTTCAACAGAGCGCAGGGCATTCAACTTCGAGCCACTCACCTCTGCTACTGAACTGCATGGACAAGGCCCTGTCGTCATCATTCTTGACACACTGGATGAATGTGGTGATCATGTCTTGCGGCAGGATCTTCTGAGAGTCTGTTGGCCCAAGAACTGCCCCATTTCCCCCTGTATTTTCGGTTTCTAATCTAGTGCTCCCAAAGTTCAGTTCGGAACTGATCCGAACTCAGTTTGAAACTGAACCAAACCCAAAGTTCAGGTTTAGGTTTGGCCTGTGGCTGAACCAAACCATTTAAGAGAGTTCAGTTCAGCCAAAACCTCTTAAAAACTAAACCAATTACTATATATAGTAAGAGTTCAAGGTTTGAAACCCAAATCAAACCAAACTCCAAGGTTTGGTTCAGCATTTTGGCTAAACTGAACTCCAAGTTCAGTTTGGGTTCTGACAAAAAGTGTCTCAAACTGAACCAAACTGAACTTTGGGAGCACTATTCTAATCACCAGTCGCAGAGAACCTGATATCAATGATGCTTTCTCATGTTGCGATAATATTTATGCTATGGAACTAGTGATCGGGACGGGTTTTGAAACCCGCATGGATCACGGGTACGGGTCACAGCGGGTATGGGTACGGGTCACAATTTTCGGACCCATACCCAACCCGCACCTGTGGCCCGGGTATGCAGGTTTTGGTGCGGGTATTGTAGCATAGTATCTTCTGTATATGTCTGTATTTTTCCATATTTTATTTTATTTTATTTGAGCCTTAATGAAAGGTTTTTCAAATTTTCATGACTTTTTGTTGTCGGCCAAACGAAGACCAACAATGCCAGCACCACAACGATTTGGACTTGACGCTGTTGCACAGTGTTGAGGATAAAGTAAGTCAACAAAACTTCAGTAATATTTGCTAATGGTTATGTTTTAGATGGTGCTGGATAAGCCAGCACCAGCACTACTTCAGAAATACTGAAGACAAAGCCCACCTCCACTACCTCACAACGACGCCAATGCAGACCCACCTCCAAGTCCACTACCAACCTATCAACGACGCAAACGTGTCCCTATCCTACCGGTGCATCACCCACCCACCAACTCCACCACCTCTCCCACCACAACAACACTGAATGCATCACCCACCCACCACAACGCTGAATGTGTCACCCACCTCTACCACGACTCTGAACACGTCGCCCACCAACACATGCAGGGATGGGGTGAGCAACGGAGAGGGAGAGGGTGCAATGAAACAGGGCAGCAAGGGATGAGCGGGTGGGCGAGCACATTTGCTCGCCCTCCCCATATTTATTTTATCTGTAGTGTATATATATAATACATAATTGTGAGAGACCCGCCACACACCTGCGGTGGGTCTCGTATCCGTCATATACACCGTAACCCGCATCCGTACCCGCACAATATCTGACCCGCCAGAGTGGGTATGGGTTTCAACAGGTACGGGTATGGGTCTGTGAGAAATACCCGCGGTAGACCCGCATCAATCACTATATGGAACTCAGTATTACAAATGAGTCCAATGATGCAGACATATCTTCCATTATTCATCATCACATGGCGCTTCTTCAAAAGAAACCGAGGTTTCAATTGTCTCACACCTGGCCGGGAAGAGAAAATGCAGGTTTTGACCAGGTCTTCAGCTAGTCTGTTTATTTGGGTGTCAATAGCCATTAGATTCATCGAGGAAGGGGATCATCACCCAGACCAACAACTCAGCATCCTTCTTCAGCCTCATCCCAGAGAAGCCGAGTTTGTGCTGGATGCACACTCTATGAAACTGCACTTGGTTCAGCTGGCAAGTGGGACAACAAGGACTTTCATGGACTCTTTTTGACTTGAGACTATCTGGTACCGTGACTAGGACCCCGAAAATTTTCGAGGCCAAGCCACGCAAAAAAGTCTTAAATCATGTCATCTATATCTAATACCACTACTAGGGCCACTCGGGCGTCGGTGAAAGGACCTATGGCCCCTTTGCTACTGGCTGCAAATGGTAGCTCAAGCGCAGGAATTGAATCTGACAACTATAAAAGCAGGGATGAAGAATCCATTGCCTGGGCTAGGAAAGTGCTTACTCGGCACAAGATCTTGAAGACGGGTCATATGCGGGAATTTGACATCTCATTTCTCAATGAAATACTAACTAAAATATGTGCTAGGGCAGAGGCCGTAAAAATGGAAACTGCGGTTGTTGAGTCGCTAAGGGCTGTGTGCTTGTTGTTAGCCGATGTAGAAGACACAACACCAGCTACGCTATCCAGAATGGACGCGATGGAAACGATGGTCTATCAAACCAAAAGGATGGGTAGGTTGCTTACCTCTATGGAGTTCGCGTTCGTGGATAGCAATAAGCAGGCAACCAAAGCAGAGGCCAAACTCGAAGAGCTTACGAACTTGCTGCAATTGACTGTGCAGAGGGCTAAGCAAAGCATTACTAATACAGAGGAAGGCAGTAAGCTCAGAGAGGCTTCAGATGGGGAACCCGAGAGGCGCTTGTTGTACGCGGATGCCATGAGGAGTATGCTGGCAGGGCACATGGACGCAGTAGCAAAGGTGGAAATGCAAAAACAACAGGTTGTCATTTGACAGGCAGCGGATAGCGAGGTGGACCCATTCCAAGGGCTCTCTGAAAAAGAAATTGTGGCCAAGGCACAGATGGCGATGGAGTTAATGGAGAAGAGGTGCATCATGCACACTCGGGTGGCAGACTACAAGTACCGTTTTTCCCCCACGAATGACCCATCGACGTGGGAGATTGAGGAGGACACTGCAGAACCGGGCCAGTCATCCAGCCATGGGTTGGGAGATGGGAAAGCCAACATGCAGAATAGGATTCTGGCATGAAGGGAGCCAGCGGACGCCTGGCATCCTGATGCAGGGTGGGAAGGTAGGAAGTGGAGACAGCAGGAGATAGGCCAGGGTGGCATGTTGGCAGCAGGGGAAGGGAGCTTGGCCAGAGGGAGAGTCAGGGAAATGGCTAGTCAACTGAAGCAGACATGATTGGACGAGGTAGTGCCAAGGAAAGTGGGGGAGTGACATAACGAGGCTGCGGATTGGGATAATCAAATAGAACGAGATGCACAGCATGTACCCTCCCCATCCATTTATGCCTGAACAACCCATGACACTAATCAAGAAGAGAGGTACTTACATTTTTGGCAACAGAATCTCAACAGATCATCAGACGCACAGCTGGACTTGCTGCACCGGTTGCATCTGTCAGACTTCGACATAGCAGTTATTCAAGAACTGCATATTAACTTCTTAGGCAATTCTCAGGCGACACGCAAGTGGATTACAGTATACCCAACTGGACATCGGGATAGACCTGAGACGACGAGAGCCTTAATGATGGTTAACAAGCTAAGTATCTCTTCAAATGTGTGGACGCAGATCGAAGTTGATCACCCTGATATTGTCGCCATTCAGGTGATCACAGCACAAAGGACGCTATAGGTATATAACATTTACAATGACTGTTTACAGGATTGTGCTATGGAGGCACTGGGGGAACACATGCACAAGAGCTCGGTGCAACGCAGCCTCCCGAGGCCAGTTAGGACGTTCTGGATGGGGGACTTCAATAGGCACAGCCTGGTATGGGACGAGGAGCAGATTCATCACCTGTTCATGAGGTGAAATCTAGAGGCCATGGGGAGACTTTTGAAGCTGGTTGCACAGCATAATATGAGAATGGTGCTGCCACTGGGCATCCCTAAGCTGGAGGCGGTGGCTATGAAAAACCGAACACAGGTGGACAACATATTCTATGACGTGCAGTTATGGGATAGAATCATGTATTTCATCACTAAAGAGGAATGGAGGCCAGTCAAGACAGACCATTTCCTTATTCTGATGGGCATGTCGCTATCCCCGTGGTGTATTCATACTGTGCCCGGACTTTCAGCTTGTGGACTGGGCTGAGTTTAATGCGGAGCTCGCAGTCAGACTGCTGAATGACATACCAATGGGGGATATTGGCAGCGGTAGGGAGGCAGAGGAGTGGCTGGAGACATTCAACGTGATTGTGAGAGGTGCAATCGAAGACCTCGTGCCAATGTCGAAACTGAGCCTGTACATGAAGCGTTGGTGGTCCAAGGAGTTGGCTACCCTGAGAACGACAGTGAACATATGCGCAAAAAGAGCAAGGAGGGTAGCTAGGCTGCAGGGACATCCGGACTTGGTCAAGTACGTGTCCGTTCGCAATAAGTTCACCGAGGCGATTCAACGGGCCAAGGACGAACACTGGGCGAAATGGCTGGCTGAGTTGAACATGTCAACAGTGTGGGATGCGAATAGGCTGGTGGGGGGCTGAACCATCTGACAGAGGAGCAGCGAGGGTGCCGGTGCTCACAGTACAAGACAGGGTGACGAAGAAGGTCATGGATGTGGCAAGGTCGAATGAGGAGAAGGCGCGTATGTTCTACAACCTATTTTTCCCGCCTAAGCCACTAGTTTCTAGCGTGCCGGGCAAGTTTGCGTACCCTCCGCCAAAGTGGAAGTATGAACCAGTTTCAGATACACAGATGCTGGATGTGGCTACAAGGATGAAGCCAGGCTTGCCATCAGATGAGAACCCAACAGACCACACTGCACCTGTATGCCCTTCCAAAACTTTCATGTTGGCGGGCCAGTCTGCCATTCTGCCGATGTTGACAGAAAGTTGTCGTGGGATTTGGGATACATACTGTTTTGATACTAGTGAGTTTGTAGGTGACAAGGGCAAAGCTGATATATAGATATGAGGGGCACTGAATGAGATGGGGCTCTTAAATGTTGAGATGAAGGAAATGGTGTCAGTTGCAAATGCTGCAAGGTAATCACCGTGATTGGGATATCAGATGTTTCCAATCCGCAGATATTAAACTGAAGTTCCTCCTTCATTATTCGGAAGCACATGAGAGCGAGGTTGCAATGGTAGAAAGACATGTCAATTTACCAGGGGAGACTTCCACACCGATGTGCATTGGCCAGGTAATCTGGGAGCGACACATGCAGGGCTCAAACGACTTCACCTAGAGTCCAATGGAGCAGACAATGCAGACAGGTCAAGATATATGAAGACAATCAGAAGCTGTCTAAACCAATAATTTGATCCATTGTTGTGTCCAGAAGCGAAATTATTCCAATGACAATAACACCCAACACTGCATAAAAGTCCTTTTTTTTTTTTTTTTTTCCATTTAGACCCCATGGTGGCATTGCCATATGGTAGGGTATACAGTGCAGAGGGTTGCCACAATATATAAACTACAAAAGTCCCTTTCCACCCAACTTCAGAGAACCCCTCTGAGCAGGAACCCCCGGTATCCAAAATAAAGCAGAAAAAACAAGTCAGTAGTTCACCTTGTGTACCCCGCTCTGTTCGCTAGCTCACCCCCTCTCTGCTATCCTATGCTCCCCACCTCCTCAAACACCTCAATCAGCCGTCCTGATGCGCATACAAATTGAAATAAATGCTTTAGCAAGCTCGCCCTGCTAAGCAGTTTGTTGATGTCCTGAGCTCCGTGCCCGGCCCTCCATATCATCTCCCTGCACTGATCGCTGAATGCTGGGCACACCATCAGGAAGTGGTGCACCAACTCTCTCCCCTGTTTGCACCTCTGGCATGTCAGTGAATCCGCTCCCAAAGTTCAGTTTGGTTCAGTTTGAGACACTTTTTGTCAGACCCCAAACTGAACTTGGAGTTCAGTTTAGCCAAAATGCTGAACCAAACCTTGGAGTTTGGTTTGGTTTGGGTTTCAAACCTTGAACTCTTACTATATATAGTAATTGGTTTAGTTTTTAAGAGGTTTTGGCTGAACTGAACTCTCTTAAATGGTTTGGTTCAGCCACAGGCCAAACCTAAACCTGAACTTTGGGTTTGGTTCAGTTTCATACTGAGTTCAGATCAGTTCTGAACTGAACTTTGGGAGCACTAGAATCCGCACGTTTCAACCTATGAAGATGAGCCTGCAATGGTGCGTGCCCCAAACGTAACTGTATGAGTAGACTCGCCTGTTTTCTGGGCAACTCGCTAATCAGCCCCATAAATTTCTTCGATGGCATGGACCCATCAATGTGCTGCATGCGCTCGAATTGAGGGGAGCTCGTCCATATTTCAGCTGCCTTGACCCTCGTTTTCACCTCCAACTTTCTAGCCGCGGCAGCTCTGCTGCGAGGGAGCGCCTTGCAGAGGGGAGCCAGTAATTGTACGCGCCTACTGGATCTCTTCTCTACCACCCTTTTCGCTAATCTGTCTGCCTCCTCATTCCACACCACTCCCTCGTGCCCTGGCACCCATCGTACAGTCATGTCGACCATCCTATGCTTCGTCCACACCATCCTCCATCACTCTCTAAAGAATCTCCAGATGTGTTTAGCCGTCGCTGCCTTCACTTTACTCGCTCGCAACAGGGCTCTGATGTTGTCTGCTGCCATTGAGACATGCCTGACTCTTCCCCCCTCCTGTCTCACCAGTTCCAGCCCTAGAATCAGCCCTACCCCTTCTGCCTCTGGCACGGTGTGGTCTGTGTCCGTTCCTAGCCTATAGCGCAGGCTTGCAATCCTTCGCCCATTCCAATACAAAACGGCCACCGTGCCTATGAACCCGCCCTTGCCTGACCCATCAGTGTATACCTGTATTGCCGCTGAATCCTCCTCGTCCATCTTCACTGCCCCTTCCTTTGACCCTGCAATCTTCGTTCGAAAGCCTGGTGCCCAATTCCTCATCTCCTGTCCTGGGTCGACCTTTTCCATCTTGTCCGGCATGATCCCAAAGTCGTGCATCAGATCATGTAGTGGGCCTGGGTGTCGCCTAACCTGTCTCTGTGCTGCCCTCCTGACAAGTTTGTTCAGTGGATAGCTGACCAGGAACGATGACATCCGCAAGGCAGCCCTGCACCAGAATTTTTTAATCAGTAAACACATCGGTAATAAGTTAGCATGTGCATCCAAAATGTCTGTAGCAGTCAATCTCATGGCTCCCGTGATAGTGATTGCCGCCTTTCTCTGAACAGAAACCAGTTTCACCATGACCGCCGCTCGGCCTGGACGAGCCCGGTTGCTGCCTGATCCCAAAAACAAGTCAGCTGTGTACAACATACGAGGGACTGCCACAGCCAAGTACAGCCTTCGCACAAGAGGGGCAGGGACACCTTGTGATACCTTAGTGATCCTTTGGATCTGAGCAGCCCAGACCTGACCCTTAGCCACTGCACGCACCCCCTGCTCCTTCCACCTGAGTTCACAGTTGATTAACATGCCCAGAAAGAGAGCCGTCTCCTGTGAGGTGATCTGATTACCCTGCAAAAATAGCTCTGGCCTTGATATTGGGCGAGTCTTCCCTGGCACTGAAGGGTCAGCTTCGCGCCTGCAAGTGAAGTCGATCAACTGAAATTTATCCAACCCAAATTCGCAATGGTGTTCAGCCACCCATTCAAACCCCCCCCCCC